>LUFD01000712.1:33904-51184 GCA_003025255.1 Cordyceps pruinosa
GACCGGTCTTTGTTTTGTTTTGCGCCTCTCGCTTCCCATCGAGCGCGTCCTCCTCTGCCCCCTCCATCACGCCGTCTCGCCCCCAGCTTCACCCCAGAGCAACCAACCTCGCTCGCGCCTGTTCCCCAAATCATGGTCAGCACGCGCTCCTCGTCGTCGCGCGCCGGCAGCGCCGCGCCCGAGACCCCCGCCCCCGCGACGCCCTCGTCGCCGTCGCGGCGCAAGCGCAGCAGCACGCCCGGGGCCGCCGCCGTGAGCCGCCGCAAGTCCGTCGCCGCCAAGTCCGCGTCTCCGTCCTCGTCGTCGCTCCCCGCGGGCGCCTGGTCGCACGCGCCCGACGCGGCCACGCTCTTCTGGCTCGGCGTGTCGCTGCCGCTCGTCGTCTGGGACACGGCGTACGTGCTGGGCCGCCCGCACACCATGGAGGACGGCTGGCTGCACTGGCCGCTGTGGGCGCCGTACCGGCTCTACGGCGAGGTCGACCACGTGTACGGCTGGAAGGCGTTCCGCGCCGGCAGCGGCTTCACGGCCGCGCAGGGCGCGCTCAACGCCGTCGAGACCGCCATGTACCTCGCCTACGCCTGGGCCTTCTTCGCAAAGGCCGTCGACACCGGCGCCGGCAGGAGGGCCGTCACCGGCCGCTGCGGCGCCCAGGCCGTCCTGGTCGGCTTTAGCGCCGCCGTCATGACGCTCTCCAAGACGATCCTCTACTGTACGTTTTGTGCCGCGGGAGAAGGGGAAGGGAACATGGCCAAGTGCGCGGCGCGCCATTCGAATGGGCGTCTTTGCTAACAACCCGCTACGCAGGGCTCAACGAGTACTACAGCGGCTTCGACAACATTGGCCACAATGACCTCGTCAGCCTCATCTTCCTCTGGATCATTCCCAAGTAAGACATGACCAAAGAGGGACCTCCCGCTCGCACCCGCCGGTGGCGAGGAAAATACAGCAGCCTTTATACTAACACTCGGCCCTCTCTTCCGCAGCGGTGCCTGGCTCGTCGGCTCGACCTGGATGATCTACTCCCTCGGCGGCGACATTCTTCAGGGCATTGAGGCCGCCTCGCACGCCAAGACTGAGTAAACAAACAGATCAAACATAACAAGAAAGAATGGACAAACACTAGCCCATCCGGCTACCCCGATTTCACGCCATATACCACTGCTGTTTTTATCCTTGTATAGTACGAAACAAAACAAAAAACAGCATGCGCTCTAATACAAACACAACAAAAAAAAGGGAAGAGAAGCTGTATAAGGACTCGCGAGGATGTTTTGATCATTCAAATGTCTTGACAGTTGCGCGACGCAGGGCACATTTCCAGTCGCTCTAGTTTCTCCCTCCTTTCCCGCTCATTATTTCCTTGTTTCCTTTTTTTTTTAGTTATTTACTCGGGTTACGCAATGCAGTGCCCCTAGCTGTATCTGCCATGGTTGACTTATTCAGTCGTATTTATACCCCTCTAGTTGTTATGAATCGGATATCTCTACGTTCAGGTTCCAAGTCTCAACCATAGTCAGGCCAAAGCATGCAGGAAGCGGGCAGGGAAACGATACAGAGATGTTTCGCCGACTCAGTAACATTAGGTAATTCTCACTGATCTGCCCAAACGCTTCTCAACGCACATCTTAATGAACGAAAATTGTGTTAGGTATCAAACCGTGCAAAGGCACTCTCCCCCGTTATATACCCGCAACCAAGACTATCAAGTGCATGTATGTGTATGTAGTAAAGTAAGGGCACATCAAAAAAGGATTCAAATAGAAGAATTGCTGCAGGGTGAGCAATGTGTGGCACCGATACTAGATGGCCTCAGGCTGGCCAATAGCAGCGTTGCTGCGTATTGATTGTCTTTTAACCATCCTGCCTTTCACCGGCAGTCGTTATTTCCCGCTCCCATTTTCAGTGGCACTGTTTATCGAACTTCCGTCAGGCCACCGAGGTCATTATACTGTTCCCAACCTGGTGTGGCTGTTTCACGCCCCATCGGTGTCGTAGACATGTCACCGTCCAGAAACGCGTGCATAGCAATCCAGTCGTCAGCTTCTGACTCGAGCATCACAATCGCATCATCCTTGTCCATATCCTGTTCAAATGTTGCGCGACCCGTGAGCGTCCAGCCCTCCGGCAGCAAGCTCCTGCGTATGCTCGGAGGCTTGGACAGACTGCCCGAGAATGGCGATTGTTGCGTTGGCACCGTGGTTGGCTCCTTGCTCGTAGAGCCGGAGAGGGACCCATGATGTCTGCTTGAGGAGCGGCTAATTGTTCCCAGGACAGACTTCATCGGGTATCGCTGGATAAGGCTCTTGTGCGAAGATATGCGAACAATGGCCGGCTCCATGGTGTTTTCTTCAAATTCAGGCGCGGGGGTGGTGACAGGCGTGGCTGGATCCGATACAGCTTGCGAATCCACCGTTCCAAGAGAACTCACGTTGCTGCTGCGGTTAGAACCGGGGTGGCTCTGCTTTGAAGCTAGCTCGGGCTCGACGACCGGTGAAGTCATATCAGGAAGACGCGAGCCACCCGGTAAGACTGTAGAAGGCCATCCATAAGCTCCAGGATTGCCACATCCTACAGTGTTACGCCGCCCTAGCTTGACATCATTAGTACCATTCCCATACCCCTCAACGACAATCTCGTGGTAGGTGCTCTTGCTCGGGGGTGATGTAGCGGCAGTCATAGAGCGTGAGGTCTGCGGGCGTAGGCGTCTGATAGAGTTTCGTATTGTTGACCGACGAGACAGACTCGAGCCAGACGCCAATTTCGCCTGCGACAGCTTCGCCGATGACACAGAAGCCGGAGCGACTGGCATTGACAGCCCGCGCCGCAGCATATTCGGGTGTTGGCGCTCGGTATTGTGTGTGAGTGCGAAATAGTCGATGTCAGGTTTTATTTCCAAGCCGTCTGCAAATCTAGGTTGCCAAGCTTCGTCAGCAGGCCGGGGCATGGTGGGCAATGCGCTGGCCGAGGTTGGAATATCTGCTGGCAGGCCACGGGCTGTGTTCCAAGGCGGGAGCTCAGCCGCGGACGCGCTGAGAAAGTAAGGTGCCTCTTCACCCGCCACCTGCGGCGCCTGCCGTGAAATACTGCTGAGAACCTGGCACATGCCATACACTAGGATCCAGCGCGCTTTGCGGGCGTCTGTGATGGACACATTGTCCACCTTCTGCCCCCTTTTGGTTGATGGCTCCAATGACTTTCCTTCAAAGTCACGGTACATTCGCACGAGATCGTTCTTGACAGACGGTTCACGCCAATTGGTAGCTTTGAGGAGCGCGGTATGAGCCACAAGCCGGTTGGAAGGCTTTCCCATCTCTGGGCGGCCAAGCCATGACATGCGGCGTGTCTTGCGAACTTCAGATGCAGCAGGGAGAAGAGGCAGAGGATGCTGGCGGGGCTCGAAGGAATTCTGGCTGTCGAAATTTCTGATGATTTGCAGAATGCACAATCCATCATCATTGTTTCCGCCGAACATCCTCTGGGCTCCTACTCCGTCATCTACCAGGACATCATACAAGGCCTCAAAGTCTTCCAGCATCACCTTCACGACTTTTGCGTCGAACTCTCTAGGCGGAAAGTGGCCGAATTTGGTTGTGTAAAAAGCCAACAGTGCGCCGCGAAAATTGTCCAGGTGGGCTCGCACACCAAGGGGCAGGCCAATTCGGCTTTCCGACAGCTCCTCGTCGAGAAACGAGACAAGGTCCTCCGTGGCGCTATTAAGCTTGATCTTGAGATCTTGGCTCGCGGTTCTGAGAAGCTTTCTGGATAGAAGACTTATTTTCTATACCGTTGTTAGCGGAGTGGCCACCGTCTAGAGACTGCCGGCCGACCTACTGTGTATTCGGTGCTTTGATACAGGTGGTCTCCCATGCCCACACAATGTACAAATGCTCGTGTATATAATTCTCGATCGCGGAGAAATTCCGCAGCATAGAGAGTTGCGAGAGCATTAGTCGGTTGCGTCACTACGTCCAGGTACCCGGCAACTTCAAGATACGCCAAGAGGTCGGCAGTAGAGTCCGTGTCAATTGATCGATAGTTGACCATGCTTTGAAACAGGGTCACAATCTCTCCTCTAAGATGGGTTCCAACTAGTGGGAGACCTGTGACCCACGCCAGAAAGTTCCTAATTGAAAGATGTTGTCGTATTATGCCCGAATGCGTGGTGCCCGGTGCCGCTGATACATAGAGCGATACAGATCGTTCAGGGCAAAATCGATCCCATCCGGCGTCGGTATTTGGCAAGTCAAAATTCTGGCCATGCTTGTCAATGTGCTTTTCGATGAAAGTATAGCACTTTGTCCTAATCAATGCGCCCAGGTCGACACGAAACGATGCGCCGGCACCGGACTGTCTCGTGCCATGTAGATAGACAAGACAATTACCGTTAGGTGTCCACAGCTCGGGTTCCTATATCACTCAGTCAATGGGATCCGCGTTAGCCGCCTCAGATCGCTTACCTTGTGTAGTCCACTCCATTCTTCAGTCACTCGCTTGTGTCCGTCCCACAGTTTCATGGTCGGCACAGCATTGGCCCGCATCCTGCCGTCATGGTGTCGTAGGCGATCACTCGGCTGCATGATTGGCAAGCAGCGAGCGGGTCGAGGTTATCGTTCGGCGGTAGCTTTTTCAAGGGAGAAAGAAGAAAGTAGGGGATTCCAGATCTCCTACCGGAAAGAAGTGGTAAGAAGAGAAATTGAAAGAGGTGGTGGCAATAGCAGCCGCACGCCCTGTAACACAACCGGAGCTTTGATCTGAGATAAATTTACCAGACACGAGCTTCTCGTTACGCTGTCGTCATATGGCAGCCACCCGAGAAATTCGTTTGTTTCCGGCCCAGTCGTGCTGCTGTACAATAGCCACCATGCCGTGCTTCCAACACGGACAAGGCGAGAGAAGCAGCTTCAAAGTAGCCGCGACACTTCGCCCATGCAGTTTCAATTGGTATGCCGCACCGCCAGCGGCTACCCAGCCAGAGAAAAAGAGCCTTGGCCGCCAGAAAAGGGCAAAAACAGCTTCAGAGTCCGCAGGGGCAGAGGGATGTCACAAGGAGATTCTGCCCGGGGCCCAGCATCTACTCGATCGGCCCCTCCAGCTACATGCGCCCCAACTCATAGCTTTGGGATTTGCTTGTCGCACCCATGGTCTTATGGGGCCTGACTCGCTGGCAAATACTTGGAAAAGGACTAGCCAGGTCCAGTTTGCAATCGCGCATGTCTCAGCTCCCACGCCGCGGTGGTTGGGTGATCCATCCCTGCAACAGCCATGACGAAAGACATGCATGCGGGAGACGCCATGCTGCGTTGGCACAGCGCCCAGTGTCGACTATTCTTGCATTTCGACGTCTTTAGGACACGCGTTCTCTCACCGCTGCACGATTAATCGGACGTGTCTCGGTCGTGAATGCCCAATCCCGCCAAGAGCAGACTGATTAGATATTCCTTTGAGTTTCGTTGCGCAGTTTGACTAAGATGAAAGCTGGGTGCTTTGGCCTTGCCCCTGGTCTCCGTGGCGGACCGGGTACAGCCTTTCACCTCAACCCCAATGTGGCTGATAGCTCCTTAGCTCCTCGTCTTCAGCTGGGTATGTACCTATGATTCTCACTCTTATTACCGCACGAGCATTGAGAAATTTGGGTCGGCCCAATGGGCCAATCCAACCCATTGTCGTCATGATCAATCTCAAGGACTATCCCGGCGTCCTCTAGTCGCAGCAGGAAGGCCACACTTTCGGGCGCTCTCTCAGTCAAGAGGCATCTTGGTTGCCCTGGCAAGCATACTCAACCAGTGCCTATGACGAATGACGAGCGAATCTAAGATTTGGTGTGTGGTGGTAATATCGACGTGCGGGTCTCAGTGGCACAGAGCTGGACAACACTAGTCCGTCTCAGAGAATGCCGTTATTTGTAGCGCCGTAGTAAAGCCTGCGATTCTGGCGCCCATCTGTCTAGCTCTAGAAATCGAAGTAGAAGCCAAAGAATCAACCGGAGGCAGTTGCCATCGGTATAGGGGTTTGTGTCATGTCGTCGTTGGTGGTCCCCCGGTCCCCATAGCTGTAACAAACCCTTGGAAAACGAGCGACGAGGCTTACTTCGTATGCGTCTTGTGGCTTGCCCAAGAACCCAATACGCCTCCTGTGGAATAGCCGTACCGCCTGCGGTTCCCTGCACGGCTGCATGGCGTGCATGTCTCCATCACTGTCCGTAGTGGTGTTACCGCCACCATGAGCATATGCCTAGCAGTCGCAACCCCAAGTGGCGCCATCCTTCGGAACACAGCTCCCTATTCCATGGCGGAAAAAGCGGCATGCGAGGCTAATGCTTGGCTTTTTTTGAGACGGAGATCGAATGAAGCACCATCTCATAACATCGCTAGTAGATCCATGCCGATTTACCACGGTCAGTAGAGGAAGCGAAACTGTATGGTATTCGGTTTGCTCTTGTCATTGAACAGAGCAGGCTCAAGTGATTGCGATGTTCTATGCGATGCTCCCAGGACATGGTTGAGGCCTAATCGTCCGATAACGAGAGCTGAGGGGATCAGGCGACGGTTGAAAGCGACCATGCTTTGAGTTCCAGTGCTCAGAACCGTTGCTCAGCTGGGGTAGCAGCGAATGATCCCGTTGCCTCACGCGGCATTCAATGACTGACATGTCGTGTGCTTCCGGGTAATGTGGATGAAGCTCGCGGAGCCTAAATTGGCATTTCGGCAGTGATTCAGAGGCAGTAGGAGTTACTTCTTTCGCGCTCGTACGCTTGCCTAGGCACTCACAAACATGTCGTGACACATGTCCCTGGTAACTCATTGCGTTTGTGGACGACAGCATTGCGATGGCGCAGTAGAGGCGTAAACCGAGCACGAGCTTTGTTTTAGGATTTTATTAAGGCTTGGAGCTTGCCGGGAGACACGAGATCGGGCTCGCCGTGTGAGACTGCTGAAGAACAGCACTCCATACCTAGTACATACCATCCAAAACAGGCCCCTCTCCCCGTGGCGGTTGGATCGACCCCTTGGACAATGCTGCCCGCATGACAAACCTCAGCACTGGCTATCAGGGGTGCGTTCAAAATGAGCAATGTGGCGTATTGATCATGTGCACGCGTTCAATTGGGTTGATTCAGAATTCATAGAAACTGCTGTGTAGGAAGGGAAACGTTCACCCAACCAAACCCTCACCGAACCTGTACTGACCTCACGAGAGTGGAGCCGGCTACCTTTAGTCACGTCTCCTGGCTCGCAAGCCGCATCCTCTCCATAGATTGGACCTCGAGTATAATTTTTTACGGTGCACCCTGTCGGGATGGGGTCATAGAATGGCGACAACGACACCGTATACGTATATTCAGTGCTCATGCTCCGATCAGCCTCCTGCTGATGCCGGCAGGGGCTCACCGACCACGACTACTTCCGAGGACGACGAGCGCACATTCGATCCCAGAGCTCCTCGCTCAAGTTATAGCTTATATCCGCTTGAATACCTGCTATACTGCGAGGACTGCCAGCAAATCCGCTGTCCACGCTGTGTGACAGAGGAAACGGTCACATATTTCTGCCCAAATTGCCTTTTCGAAGTTCCTAGTAGCAACCTCCGGAGCGAGGGCAACAGGTACATGTCCACCACCGCGACGTGAGCTCCCGCGATGCTAACCCTCTACCGATAGATGCACACGAAGTTGTTATCAGTGTCCGAATTGCATTGGCCCTGTCCAGGTTGTCGCTGTCCCAAATGCTGCCGAGACAAGGCTCCTGGGTCCTGACGGCGCATCCAGCACCAGCACTGGCCCGTTTGCGCTCATCTGCCAATATTGCAGCTGGTCCTCCCGCGAAATTGGTATCGAATTCGACCGCCATAGTGGCATACACTCTCAACTATCACGAGTAAATAACGGCGGCGAGCCAAAGATTACAGCCAAGGAAGTCAAGGAGCGTCGCAAAGAGACACATGACGATACTCCGCTCCCCGACGACATGGTGGACGGCGATCTGCAATTCGCGAATCTGAAGTCATTCTACCAGTCCCGGCTGGCAGATGTCGGGTCTGCGTTGGGCGGCTTGTCAACACATGACAGCAGCTTCTCCTCCCCCGCTGCGTTGTCGCGGATCATGTCGTTGTACACAGGCCGTGGCGGGCAAAAGTCGCAGCAGGGCGTGCCGTACGTCATGCGCGAAGCTTTTAGCACCGACGAGGGCCTCAAGCTAGCTCAACTCGATGACTCTTCGTCTATCAATAAGCTTACTGCAGGCGGTTGGGACTGCACAGTTGGAACTGAACAGAAGGAGAACCAGCTGCGGAGCATTCGATTCCAGGATGAGCTACGGCCGATTCCCTACTTGCTGCGTACCAAGCGCTCAAAGCGTTGTCCGGCCTGCAGGCATATCCTGTCAAAGCCAGAAAATAAAGTCACGTCAACAAGGTACAAAATTCGACTGGTTGCGAAAGCATACATTCCGACCATCACCATACGACCCCTGCAGCCAACGGCAAATCCTATCCCAGTCACTCATCGTCCTGGGCTGTCGGAGGAGGGCCTCTTAAAACCCTTGCGGCCTTACCAATATATTCTCACTTTCAAAAACCCGTTATTCGAAAGCATCAAGGTCTCGTTAGCGACGCCAAATGTCACGCCGGGCAGGTTTTCAAGTATAGTCACTGTACTCTGCCCACAGTTTGGAGTCGATGCCAACACAGATATGTGGGACGATGCCCTGAAAGATGATGGCAGGGATCGCAATGACGGTTCTAACCAAGTTGAGGTGGGCAAAATATGGGAACAGGGCCGCAACTGGGTAAGCATCATACTCGAGGTTGTTCCAGCCTCGCTAGTTAGTGACCCCAGCAAATTGCCGCTGAAAGACGGGGAAGACATTCTCGAAATTCCCATGTTCGTGAGGATGGAGTGGGAATCTGACGTGCAGCACGACATGGGCACGCCGCTGGACAAGGAACGGGACGGCCGGGAGAAGCGAGAACTGGCCTACTGGTGCGTACTTGGTGTGGGGAGAATTGCACAGCAGTAGCGGAAGGAAATATGTTACATTTCTAGATACCCGAAAGTCACATTGGTACTAAGAGGATAGGATCGATTGAATGATGAAAAAATCATGCAGCATATATCATTATGACAGCTACTTTTCGCAAGACGCCAAGCCCTTTTGACCAACCATCAATGCTAAATGGCACGTTCCAACCAAAATCGATATCATCCCCGCCTCATTTCTCCGTGATGATCAACTGCTTAGTACTCAGCAGCGGTCTGGGGGAACTCGAAGGTAACGTTGCGGCCCGTGAGGCGGCGGTAAACCTCGGCGTAGGTATCGACACGGTAGTCAACGCCAGCGCGCTCCTTCTCATCGAGGATGACCTTGAGGAGCTTGCTGCCGTCCTCCTTAGTGCGGACGCGCTTGCCAACAATCTCGACGGGGTAGCAGAGATCGGCAAGGATGGCGTCGTGGACAGCGGTCAGAGTGCGGGAGCGGGGACGCTTCTGCTTCTGGTTGTTGCGAGAGCGGGCGGAGCGCTTGGGGCGGGGGAGAATGCGGCGCGAAGCAAGGATCAGGACGTGACGGTCGGAGAACTTCTTCTCGAGCTCACGAGTCAGACTGAGGGCAAATAGTTAGGACAGACAGCTCTTCAACGCTGGTTTTGGTGGTCCAAATACATACCGCTGCTGGACCTTGTGGAAGCCCTGCAGGGAAGGGACGGGGACAAAGATGACAACAGCCTTCTTGCCGTGGCCGACCTCGATCTAAAATAAGACCACAAGTCAGCATGCGAGCTCCAGGGCGCAATGCCTTGGACCGCTTCCCGTCCTGTTCCGCGAAGTCAATCGACTGTCGGTGACGCTGCGCGCGAAGTCCCATTCACGAAAGCCATGACCAAGACACTTCCACTCTTGAAAGATCGGTGTTTTGATTTTCGCTGGCGGAAGTACGCTCGTCGCTACCGTCGTGTCGCCTTGGGGGAACAGGATTTCGAAAAGTCTGCGGCCGGTCTAGCACTTCTGTTCAAGTATATCTCACCTCGCGAGCAGAGACGATCTGCAGAGGGCGGAGGGCAGCCTTGAGGTCGGCAGTGTTGGTCTCGAGGTCGTAGAGGGCCTGGGCAATGGTCTGCTCAAGCTCAGAGGGGTTCTGCCTCGAGGGGCTGTTGGGGGCGATCTTGTTCTGGGCCTGGGCGCTCATCTTGTCGGTCTGATGCTCAACGAATTGGGATGATGGGAGTTGGGACATATCCTTGACAGAAGTTTTGCGCAATTGAGCGTGCTGTAAATTGGGGCTCGCTTGCCCTCATAAATTTGTGGGCCAACGGCTTTTTTTTTTTGCTGCCAAAATGTGCGGCATCACGTGAATTTTACGCGACAGCGCCGCCAGCTTTGACCGTTACCTCTTTCGGCTACGTGGGGCACAGGAATTGTACTGTTTGCTTGGTATCTAAGAGACCAGCTTTCGGGTTACTCTACATAGTAGAGTGGTGCAATACTCTGTGATAATATGAGAAGGGGTTGATTTCATCATATTACCCTCAATGCCTGTCAGTTGGAAATTTGCTTCGTGCATAAGCAAGAGAGAGGCTAGATGCTGGTGGATGTGGCTCCGTCTCCGTTTGCCAGCAGATTCATCACTCCCATGTACGTCAAAACGGTCCAAAGTCATCCCGGCAAAGCGCCAAATTGAAGTGGTTTTATTCACCAAAATTTCGCAATAATTCGTGTTTTTCTTTTTCGCCGAATCCCGTAGTGCAGGTGTCGTAGCCGTCCTTGCCGGCAGGAACAAACTGCCAGCTCCTCGGGTGGCCGTTCGTTTGGCTGCCAGCTGGCAAGGCAAGTGCCCATTCTGCGGCATGTAAACATTTTCCGCCGTTTCTTGGGCTCGTCTTTTTCTCCTTTTCCTACACACCCAGAGATCATTTACTCCTGATTCTACATCTCATCCGGGACAAGTTCGTCGTGCTCCCAACATTTTGGTCCATTAATCTCACCTACTGCCGCTCCGTTCATACGTTCACTATGACCGCTATCACCATTCTTGTCATTTCTTGGGTCCTCGGGGCGTTTGCTCAGAGTCCTCACAGTATTCCTGGATTCCACTACATCGGCTGCTCTTCCATTGACCTTTCCTGCTTTGGAGATCCCGTTGTCTTTCCTGACGGTTGTGTTACTCCGGAAGCGTGCCAGAAGGCATGTGAGGGTTCTCAGGTTGCTGCCCTTTTGAATGAGTATGTTCTCCAACAATTGGGTCGCCTCTCCGATCTAACTTCATTGTTAGGGAATGCCGCTGCGGGAACGATGCTTCCGCCATCACTGCTCAGGACGAGAGCAAGTGTGACCACGCCTGCGAGAACAACCCACTACTTGGCTGCTGCGGCAACTCATGCCCACAAGATAACCCCGGCATTGCAAACGTCTATGGAAAGGAGCCAGCTCTTGAGCAATATACCGCCTCACCCAATGCGGCTACCTCTGATGCATCTGCACCACTCCCAACGGCTGTCCCTGTCAGTTCACAGCTTGTGACCCCTGCTGGGCCAGCACCCGAGCCACAGAGCCAGTCTACCGCTCTGCCCGCTTCACAGTCTGCCTCTGCTCAAACTTCTGAGCCTTGCCCACCACCCCAGCCGTCACAGTACCAAACTGCAGAAGGACAGGCGCCAGAGCCCCAGGCATACGAGACGTCAACCGCAGATGCTGTCCAGGCCACCGCATCGGAATCAGGAAAGTCGGCACCCGCTATTCCACAATACGAAACCACTATGTCGGCCAAATCAGCACCCACCAACAAGCCTTACGGAGAGTCACCCATCCCTTCCCAGGTGTCTGGGTCCGACTCTGCCCCAATCTGCCTACCGTCGTTCTCCTCCATCGGCGGTCTTGCCCTTATTGCGGTTATGATAATGTGATAGTCGGGGGTATACTTCATTTATTTATCGGGGCCGAGTTTAGCTATGTCATATTTCCATTCGTTTGTTTAGGTCCCATTTTTGGCAGGAATTAGCTTACGACGCAAATTATTCGCAGTTACCCATGGTGGTTGTAATGATGGAGGAGATCACTTACACGGATTCTTAGTTACTTGATTGTACCTATAGCAGGACCGTAAATCCTACACACATGTCGACACATGTGACTAATACAGAAGTTTACTTTTCACTCGCACTTGACGGCCTGTTTTTTTTATTTTCTTTTCCTTTCTCCCCGGTTCACGTTGTATCCTGCCAGCCCCTAGCTGGATGATGCAGGGTATTCGTGAAATTGGACAGACCTTGGTGAAGCGGGGCAAGGTGACGCCGTAACCCCGCCACGCAACTCCCCAGAGCTTCGAGCTGACATCACACAGGAAGGCGCACCGTCTGGTACGCAACGGGAATCCAGCCATCGGAATCGTATGAGATGCAGTCGGGGATCGCTGGTACGTCTGAAGGTAGCTGCGAAGAAAGCCTCCGCCTAACTTGAGACAGCCTCGCAGGAGCTGCACGAGCAGTTTAGCTCGCTGGTGTCGTCCACGTCCACTTTCGCTCTGCTGGTGGGCATCGAAAAGGAGTCTCTGGTACCAATTACCAGCATCGCATCGACCTCCTCATTCACGGGCGATTTAAATTCCCTGCAGTCACACATCAAGCCCAATGCAGCACTGTACGCTATCATCCGACGATACGACGAAGCGCCGAAGCTTGCGGCCATCTCCTACGTGCCCGATGCCGCCCCAGTGCGGCAGAAGATGCTCTTTGCATCGACGAGGCTGACGCTGACCCGTGAATTGGGGATTGAGCATTTTCGAGAGAATCTATTCTTCACAACGCCGGACGAATTTACCGAGGCCGGCTTTAAGAAGGCGGATGCGCACGCACAGCTCGAGGCCCCCCTGACAGAAGAGGAGCGGACGTTGGGCGAGGTGAAGCGCGCGGAGCAAGAGGCTGGCGCAGGAACTGGGACTAGAGAAATTCATCTCAGCAAGAGTCTTGCTATGCCGGTGTCTGAGGGGGCTCTCGCCGCGCTGAAGGACATGCAGGGCGGCCGCGCTGTAACAATGCTGGTAAGTGTTGGTGATACGAGGGTCATTGTTTTGGAAGGGCATGAAGAAAAAACGAGACGGGGGATGTATGATGCTGACCGGAATAGAAAATCAACCCAGCCACTGAAGCTGTCGAACTTGTCCCCGAGTCTCCCAACCCGGGCACGATCGCCGACCTGTCGCAAGCAATTTGCAGTACCGAGCCGCGTTTCACTTTCTACCGTTACAGGCACACACACAACGGCGAAGAACAGAGCCCGCTCCTCTTCTTCTACACCTGCCCAGCGTCGACCGGTGCCAAGTCGATAAAGAACCGCATGATGTATCCGCTGATGAAGCGGGCGGTTCTGAGCATTGCGGACCAGGAGGCCGGTCTCACGATCGAGAAGAGGTTTGAGGTGGAAGAGACGAGCGAGGTGACGGAGCAGCTCGTCTTGGACGACCTGCACCCGAAGCCGGCGGCGAGGCAAGGGTTCAGCCGACCGAAGCGACCGGGCCGGTGAGACAAGCAAGGATGATGACACGATGGGCGGACGCCATCCGCATCTTTAGAAGCATACGAGACTATCTCATTGATTTTAAGACATTTTTATTTCGTTTTTTTGTTCTTTCATATCCAAGAAAACCTGACCAGACATGAGGACGATAACGCTTGACAGGCACGGCGTTGCGGTGCTTGACACGACGTTTTCGCCGAATATCCTGGCTTTCTGAGTAGCCTCCACCAAAGGCGAAGCTAGCATCCCATAAATATATCCAACAAATGATGCCTCTAACCAAACGCAACAAACAGAAAGGAAAGAAAGTAAACACGATGTCCTATACTATCCGATAGTTGTATAGTATAATAGGAAAAAAAAAAAAAAGAGAAACCACAGATCTTCGTTGACAGGGTATATAACCAAGAGTTCATGTTCATCCGGTGCAGCTCGAGCGTGTGTACAAGTAAGTTCTGGGTGTGGGTGTGGTGTGAGGGCGAGGAATCGATGCCGCACTCTTGTTGTGTAGAATCCGCAACGACGGCATTGGCAGCTGCTCTTCCTCTTACTCCTCAAAGGTGCCGCCGACAAAGGCGAGGTTGCTCTTCTCGAGGCGCTCCCTCAGGAACTCGTAGACGGTAAAGGTGACGGCCTGGCCGGGGGCGACACGCATGATGCGCGGGGTGATGCCCTTGTAGAAGGCGTGGAAGCCCTCCTGCTTGAACATGTCGGCGGCGATCTGGGTGATGCGGAGCCAGGCGCTGACGCCCGGGCGGGCGGGCGCCTTCTGCAGGCGCGTCTTGATGGTGTCGATGGGGGCGTTGCTGAGGGGGCCCATGGCGCCGGAGACGAGGCCGATGAAGGTGGTCTGCCAGCTGGGGAGGTTCTTGCCCTCGAACTCGGGCTGGAAGTCGAGCAGCCAGCGCTTGAAGTACGAGTAGGCGGTGAAGTTGACGGCCTGGTTGGTGCCCTGGCGGAGCGCGGTGAGCGAGACGCCGCGGTAGAGCGCGCCGAACCCCTCCTCCTTGACGACGGTGTAGAGCGCGTGCGCGGCGTTGCGGTACTTGGGCACGTCGAGCGGGTCGGCCATGGAGTGGCTCTGCGCCTGCAGGCGGATCTTGATGACCTCCATGGGGGTGACGACGGCGACGGCCTCGGTGACGCCGGCGGCGAGGCCGGCGAGGAAGATGCCCTGGCCGGAGACGTGGCCGGTGGCGCGGTCGCCGAGCAGCTGCTTGTACCACTCGAACGAGGTGAAGCGGATCGCCATCTTGGGCACGATGCCGGTGAGCACGGCGCCGAGGCCCTTGTACAGCGCCAGCGGCGTCTCCTTCTGCACGATCTCGATGCCGGTGCGCACGAAGCCGCGGCGGGGGGCGCCGGGCGCGCGGGCGCGGCGCGAGAGCTGCATGCGGACCTTGATGGTATCTGGGCGGGCATGTTAGCGATGACTCCGAGTCCCCCCCTCTGTTCTCGCGCAGCTTTCGGCATATTTTGTCGTTGAGCAAGCAGCAGAGAGGCCAATTGAGCCTGTCGACAGCAACTACGTCACTGCTGGTTGTGCCGCGGCCCCGCGATCGAACTTGTGGGGAGGGTTTCTCCTGCGCCCCGGGGGAGCCAACAACTTACCGAGGGGATGGCAGACGAGGGCCTCCATCATGCCAGCAGAGCCACCAGCTGCCGAAAACAATTCGTGTTAGCTCTCAATTGACTTGATTCGTTTGTCTCCACGGGCAGCGCTGCCAGCGAGCAAGCCAACGTACCAATCAGGTTGACGGCCGCCGTGGGCGGCTTCCTCTTGCCGTGGGCGGCTTGACTCGGCATTGTTGTAAGAAGGGCGACGACCGCGGGGGCAGAGGCTCGTCGGAAGGGGGCGAAGGAGACGAAGCAACAAAACGCGAAAACAGGGTCGCGCAAGTGTTCCTTTCCTCTCTAAAACTCGTGGCTTCGCTCCTTTTCTCTCTTGGAGAAATGCGACGGGAAAATGGCGCTGGGCTGGGCGGGCGGAGGGAAACGGTTAACCACCGGTCTGGTTGCGGCGGAGAGGAAGAGACTGAAGCAGCAACGAGGCAAGGAAGCGCACAAGGAAGACAGGACAACACCGAGTTTGCTTTCTCAACAACCAGTAGAGGGGAGAGTGTATAAACGCGAACAAGCACAATGTACGAGGACGACGAGGAGAGGAAAAGAAGAGAGAGTTGCAACCACAACCGGCTCCGACCAAAAAAAAGGTACAGTCACGGCTCTCCGATAGCTTTGACCTGCAGGAGCACATGCAGCAGCCCGACTACACACACCCCCAAGCTGCTTTTTAGCATATGATTCTGGGTCCCCGCGTGCCAGTCCGTCCCCAAGACTATGGCGTAAGGGAGGGGAGGGGGAGAGAAACCCCGGCTTTCCCCCACCACAGCGTTGCTGGTTTGGCTCGGAAAGAGAGCCGGGGGGTGTATGCCTTGTGTTCGATTTCTCTTGAGCCGCATTGGCCTTGTTCCGCAACGGGCGCGACCGGGTCGGACAAGGGCCCGGCCATTTCGGCTGGAACGACGAGAACCCAAGCAAACGTCTGTTCCGAGCATCTTGCGGGAGGTAATTGGAGAGAAAAAGAGCCCTGCACTTCCCAACCCCTAGCACCATTGACTATACGCCCCCCAGTGAGATTCACCAATGCACCGAGCATCATCTACATCACCTCACCCTCTCCACAGTTTGCTGAGGGCTTACTACAGCAGCACCTCATCCCTAGGCGGCGCCAAGCGTTTGGCCCGTCGAATATTCCATGGCCGGCCTAGTCGTGTAGTTTCTTTCATCGGTGAGATGGTTGGCATTTTTCCGTGTTTTTAGCGTAATAGTTGTGAGAAAAGAGAACTCATTTGTTGAGACGAGCTCTGTGGAAGCGATACCCGGAGATATGCGCCGTTGCCTCTACAATAAACCGCTACTTACTAAATGATGTCGGAACTATGCGTCGCTGGGCGTTGATAGAATAAAGCTCTATTTAACCTTGAACCCCTGTATTCCGGCAAGAGCACAGGTTGAAATTTGCCACCTAATAAGCAAGAGCCTAGTAATTATGTACTCTAATCGGAACAACGCAGGGGCTCCTTTTTATTACTCTGCCCACGAAAACGATCTTCTCGTCCTCGTTTCCTGCCGTCGATGTTCTCCATCAGACAACGAGGGCTTGCCGCAGCCGGGGCGTGCAATGCCAGAGGGGGCTAATACATGGAACCAGAGCGCAGTTGACCAAAAGGGCACTCTAGAAACTCCGTAGCGCCCGAGCCGTTCCGATGCCACGCCGAATCTCTGCATGCAACGGATGCGCGCGCATCTTGCCAGAAAAGCCCGTAGGGCCTCTCTCTCTGTGCCCGTGGGGAAGCAAGCTTGGGGAACGACTTTTGCCGAGGCATCCGGGGGGCTGTTGCTACTAAGACAAGAGCGCCAGTTCGCAATGCCACCAAAGAAACTGGTGGCCGAGCCAAGGAACCGTGTCCCCGAGAATGAATCGATCTTTACCCGCTTTGTCCCATATTAACCTCGGGAGAGAAAGGAAACCAGAGTTACATGATTTCTTTTTTCTTGGACGCAAATCCATCGCCGTCCACGCCCTAGGTCTCGGAGCGCCCATGCCGCCCTGAAAACTCCGGTGCAGCGGAGCTCCGACCGGACTCCGGGGGGGCTATCGCCGCCTGCGCGCCAATGTCTGTCTGCATGTACTGAGGCGTGCAAGCCTGCAAGGTGCACCCGGCATGCTCGCATGCATTTCATCCTTTTTTTTTTTTTTTTTTTTTAAAAAA
>LUFD01000712.1:51269-62155 GCA_003025255.1 Cordyceps pruinosa
TGACCGACATGCTGTCAAATAGGGGGTCTGCATAGGCGGTGCACCATCGCTCCATCGCCACACACCTCCCTCTGTGCTTCGCGTGCCTCGCTCCATGTACTCTGGCCAGCGTTTACGATGTCGAACTTCCTCCAAGAGGGCTCAGGAAACCATACACTCCAAAGCTTGGCCGTCTCGACGCAATTGGGCTGGACACGCGACTCAAACGCCACACTCGCGGCCACTAACGAAGGACGGCACACACCACAACTGGAGTCACATGTGAAAGCGCTGCAAAAAGAAGTTGGAATCATTCATATCGAGGCCTGGGCCATTATTCAATGCAAAGTCTAATCCTTATCCGTCCGTTGCACGCATTTCCTCTTCGGAAGTGGTGCCTCTATGATTCCCTGTTGGTCCTTTTCTGTTGTTCCCAGGTGCAGAACCAAACCGCCTTCCCATAGTTGTCCCCCAGTTCTAAGTAGAGGCCGTTTTGCCTGCCGTGTCGAGAAATCTAACAACCAGCCATCATTGGTAGAATTTTTTTTTCATATGCCTTGTACATGACAGGGGTATCCGTTATATATAAACCATGAATCCTCGCGTGCAATGCCCTTCCAACGCCGATACCAAAAAAAGAAAGCACAAGAAACGAAATTGAAACACAAATCGCAAACGTCGCGAGTAATGATGTGCAGGCAGGTTTCACGAGGGTGTTCCCCGCTCCTCTTTCGCCTCGCCTTCGAAGCTGTAGAGGCGCACCTCCCCGTCTTCACTTCCGCTGGCCATCCGGCTGTCGCTGAGGCCAACGCACTGTACTGGGCCGGCGTGACCAGTGAAGCTTCGTTCGCACTTGCCGGAACGAGGTTCCCAGATCTTGGTCATGGAGTCATTCGCACCAGTCACGACACGCAAGGTATCGCCAACCAGGCCCCAGATGCCCTCGACGTGTCCAAACATGCTGCGAATACATTTGCCGGTGGAAATGTCCCACAGGCGCACAGTGTTGTCGAGGCCACCGGTCAGCATGTATCGTGGCGGTAGAGGTCGCAATTCCGACGCAAATCCAGGTCCGAATACAGAGCGATCAACCTGGGCCGAGGGCGTCGGCGTCACGCTCCGGCCACTGTGCACCGAGGCGGAATCATTGTCATCCTGGCTAGGGACCTCATCGGGTTCAAAGTCGGGAGGCATGAGAAGAACTTGCTGGACCTGTCCGACGTGACCAAGATATGTTTTGATGCACTGCTTGGTGTCCAAATCCCACAACTTGACAGACAAGTCGTCAGACGCGGAGAATACGGTTCGAGATGCAGTGTCAAGCCGGACATGGTTGACCCAGTCAGTGTGGCCACGCAGGTAAAAGGTTTGCTTCGTGTCGAAGCACAAGATTTTAATCGTCTTGTCGATAGAACCGGACGCCAACGTGCCCTTGTCGAAGTGTACCGAGAGCACGCCGTCGGTATGACATTGAAGTGTGTTCAGGCATTCTCCAGTCTGCCAGTTCCAGATCTTAATAGTCTTGTCGAAACTGCCGCTGATGAGTTTGCTGTCGTCGAACTGCAACGTTCGCACTGCTCCGGTGTGACCGCGCAAGGTGCGTAGCTCTTCGCCAGTCTCGACGTTCCAAATCTTAATGGTAGTGTCGTAGGAGCCAGTTGCCAGAATGTTCTGGTCGAACTGCAGGCATGTAACACCATTCTCATGGCCTTTGAAGGTCTTGATGGTGCATCGACCAGTCTTCCAGTTAAAACCAACCTTGAAGCGGTCGCGATAGACGTCTTTCCATGGACGGAACTTGCGCTCTGTTTCGAGAGAAGCCGGGGATGGGCCAGTACCATCGAGACGTTGTCGCTTGGAAGGTGCGACATCATCTTCTAGGGGACGCTTGTTGGATCCGTTGACCTCGTCGCTCGTTTGGGCCGATTCGGTGACCTTGCCATGCGCCGTGTGCTGGTGGCGGCTCCAGGCCTTGAGCTTCTTCTTCTCTAGAAGAGGCAGCCCCCAGCCGCACTTGGTGCACTTTCTATCAATGTGTTGCTCGCACATGCGGTGCCAGACTACATCATCGTCTGCCAAGTTTTGCCAGCGACGGCTGACCTGGGCGGCCTTGCACAGGGACACCGTGTCAAGGTGGCACAGGATCTTGTATGACAGCTCGGTAGGGAGGGCCGTTAAGAAATCAATTTTAAGCTGCTCTGACACTTCGCGGGAGACGGTCGAGAGTTGCGGGAAGCAGCACTGCGTGATGATGCCCTGGAGCATCAGCTCACGGTGTTTGGCGGGTGCGGCGGAGAAGAGCGACCAAACGTGCGTGATGGCTTCTTGATCAGCGGCAGAAAGGCTGTTGAGATCCTACAGATTTGTTAGTATGACAGGGACCGAATTGCTAAGGGTGACTGCATACTCTCTGAATCATGCCCATCTTTGTCTCGTCCGCTGTTCGACGACACTTGGAGTCCGGGCGATGGCGGTAACAAAACCGTGTGTTGGCATCTCTTGGAACAGCGACGGGCGGCGTATGGGAAGATTCATCTTGGAAATCTTTGCCAACAGGCGCGTAGATACCCGGGATGTGCTCTTTGAGGAAGGGGCTGACGGTCTTACCAACCAGCGCCGAAGGCATCTTCTTGAGCCGGGAGTGGTCCTCCTCTGCAGGTCGTCTTCGGTCGCAGCTATCTCGAGAGGGATGTGATTTGTGTTGGGCGTGGGGGGAGGTCGTAGGAGGGCTCTGTTGGTGGTAGTGTTGGGTGGCTACATTGTCTTGGCCAGCAGACGCCAGGAGGGCAGCGTCAGAGTCGGTTGCGGGTGTCATCTCGAAGGAGATGCGGTGAGGACGGGCCGCCATATGGTTTAAAAATGGCGTGGCTGCAGGGCAGGGCGAGTCATCGGCTGCTGCGGGCGCTGAGGCGGGCAGAGGGTGGAATGGCGTGCTCGGCGGCTTCGTCGCACACGCAACAGGCGGACGGCAGGGTTGCGGCGTGTCAGCGCAGAATGGCGTCAACCCCAAGAGAACCGTGGCCGGCGTATGCTTTGAAATAGATGACGAGGGGGCAGTCTGATCACGGTTGAAACAAGTCTTGAAAGCCCGATCGAAGCGGCCCGATGTATCGCAATGGAGAACAGAGTTTGAATCAGGACATGCGAGACGAGGGGTGAAGCCGTTGCTGCGAAGCGAGTGCGAGACAGGGGCCGAGGAATCCGAGAGACAGTGCTGAAGAAATCGGGAGGTGCGCGTCGCAATATACGAGGGTCGAGGCACAGGCAGGGAGGCGAAACAGGAACGAGGGATCTTGCGTGATTGAGGGCTCGACGGTCGCATCAAGTTGGCTGTCTCGCTCGTGGGGGATGGAGTTGAGTGCTCTG
This sequence comes from Cordyceps pruinosa, assembly GCA_003025255.1. Taxonomy (NCBI): domain Eukaryota; kingdom Fungi; phylum Ascomycota; class Sordariomycetes; order Hypocreales; family Cordycipitaceae; genus Cordyceps; species Cordyceps pruinosa. Next base: position 54,615 of record LUFD01000712.1, read on the forward strand.
GGGCGAAAATGGCGTTATCAGCCTGGGTCGACCCAGGGCTGCCCGCGCTCCGCCCCGACAGGCCGACAGAACAGTAACAGCTGGCGGCGCGCAGCCCACGCAAATCTGTTAGTGTCATGTCCGACAGCCGCCCCGCGATATTACTAAGGCCGCCAAGGGGCCTCGCTATGCCCAAAGCTCGCTAGAAGCTGGTCTGGCCGGGAAAGACCACAAAGTGCCTGTTCTGGGCATTTTTGGCGCTAGACTTCTTGAACGCATCGGCCGTAGGGGAAATCAGATGTTCGAATGAAATACTGCGGCGGAGAGTCGAAGCGTCAATGTAAGGGTGCTGGACTCTGCGCAGAGGATGAAGACCAGATACGGACAGAGAGCCATCCCCCACAATGGTGACCTTGCCGCCGACCTGGACGATGCCTGCATTCCCGGAATCACCGGAACAACTTACAAAGAGTCGGCTAGGCCGACCCGCAAACTGGCCCTGGCTGAGCTGCACCCGTGCTTCTTCTCCCTCACGAATGCCGTGATGCACAATATAGCCGGCAATCACCCCGGCAGCGCTTCCTGTGGCAATGTCCTCGGTTAATCCGTCGTTATTCCAGTGTCGGATTTCCATGCTCTTCGGATCGAACAATACGGCGAATTCTGCACCAATCTCATGCAGATGCGGCGTTATATCACTGCTGATGGAGGCTCGTGATAACACACCTGGATTGACAGGCACCACAAGATAGCGCAAGCCCGTGCTGCCAATTTGCAGCGGCAGGGAAGGATACAAATCAGCCGCTTGCAGCGAGAACAAGGAGACCCATTCGCCGGCGTTCTCGAGTGTATTCCCCAAATCGACTGCACCCTGGTCCATGGTGCACGTGAAGCCATCATCAACGCGTTTGACAGCCACCGTCACTCTTCGCCCCGATAGATCAAACGTCCAGGTTGGCGTTTTGTCATTGCCATATTTGGCATGAAGGACAGCCGCTGCTCCTAGCAGAGGATGTCCCGCAAAGGGAAGCTCCTCGTTTAGATCAAATATGCGTGCCGGCACGACTCCATCAGCGACAGGACCCAAGAAGATGGTTTCAAATTGTCGCAATTCGCGAGTGATTTGCAGCATAGTCTCGGGTGTCAAGCCGTGCGCTTCCAGGAACACAGGGAGAGGGTTCCCCCCAAATGGCACGGACGAGAAGACGTCAACGTGGTAGAATGATAGGGTCGACATTGTGGTTGTGAAGCTGTGGACCGATCGCCGCAGGGGTCTCAAGGTGGAAGTATGTTGATGCTGTTGGCACGGACAGCATGTTACATGTCAATTTCATACGTGGAGTGCTCCTTACTCTTCCATCGATCTTCCCGCGAGGCATTACAAATCAGTCGTAGATAGGGCTCGGTTGGTTCGGATCCACAGCTACAGGCAAGACCGCGTTTCCTCCCGTTTTGTTAATTCACCATGACGCAAGAGCCAGGCAAAATCACGTAGTGGAAGGCTGATTGAGGTTGTTATTGTGCTCGGCAACATGGTCGGACACTCGGTGTAGTGCTGCCAGCATACTGCAGCTGGCATTGCAGCTGCGAAAACCACCATTCAAGCCTCTCCATCGCATTGTCAACCCTGCTTACTGACACCGGGGTTTGCGAAATAAACAGACCTAGCCCTGGGAATCTCTCCTCTGATTCTGAAGCGAGAAGCCAAACTCCAGCACGTTGACTGCTTCCGCGCCACCTAATTCACGCGGGGAAATCCATCCGAGATTCGCCCTTTTCCAATCTGTGTAGCAGAGTGCTAGTCCGGTTATTACATCGCCTGCCCTGCATGTTGCAATGGCAGACACGCTTTCAACACTTACTGTAGAGTAATTAATGTAGGATAGTAGGATGAAAGACCAGCGCTCTCAACCCGTTGGTGAGATGTAAGTAAATGCGCGCCAGGCGAAGAGACGCATATTCTGGAACAGATCCTTCCTACATCCAGTGAATTAGACCAGAGTTGAGGAAAAACTGCGCAAGTGATGGCAAGACATCATCAAACCCGAATACAAGGTTACTTGCGGTCAACATGCTGCGAATGTTGCATATAGCACCGAACCTATAGCTCAAATATGCCAGGAAATTTAACTCGAGACAAATACAACATCAAACATCACTGGGTACCGCTTCACAGAATTTCGACGTTATGAAAGAGTCGCGTAGACTACAGCAGTTAACTTGGGCATAGCGGCTCATAGCTATGCAATCTCAATGCCAATCTTGCCCACGTGCTTGCCTGACCATAGATATTCGTAAGCCTCCTTTGCCTCTTCCAGCTTGAAGACTTTCTTATCCACAACCGGTCGCAGCTTCTCCGGGTTGGCCTCAATCGCGTGGCACATGTCCTCCATCTGAACTCTTGACCCAACAAATATACCCCGCGCAATGCATCCGCGCCGGAGACACTCCCGAAAGCCAGGCTGGTCCTGTGTGGAGCCGCCCAGAAATCCAATGATCGAGATGACACCGCCAATTTTGACGGCTTCCAGACTCTGGGCCATGGACTTCGGGCCGGCGACCTCGATGATGTGATCCACGCCATCACCGCCCGTGAGGCGCTTCGCCTCAACCCCCCACTCCGGATTGTCGTTGTAGTTAATAACGTGGTCGGCGCCGAGGTCCTTCAGTGCCTGGATCTTTTCGGGCGACCCCGTGGTAGCAATCACCTTTGCGCCCGCTGCCTTCGCAAACTGGACGCCGAACAAGCTGACGCCTCCTGTACCTTGAGTGAGCACCCACTGCCCAGCCAAGACCTGCTTGCCTGGCAGACCGTACAGGGCATTCCACGCCGTCAGACCGGCACACGAAAGTGTAGCTCCCTCGATGGCCGTCAGGTTTGAGGGGAGGCTGACAAGGCCATTCTCATTAAATGCGCCATACGTCCGCAAGGTGCCATCTAACAGGCCACCAAGACCAGTTTTGAGCGTGTGCGTATCACCGCTTCCACCGATATGTGCCTGGTTAAACAGGGTCACGACTTTATCGCCAGGCTTGAACCGAGTAACCTGTCGACCAATAGCGACAACCTCGCCAGCGCCATCGGAGCCAGGGACGACACCAATGCGGGTCGGAAGCTGATACTCGCGCTTGGCGATAATAACATCACGATACTATTTGTTATCAGTATTCGGTACGTAGCAAACCTCCGACTTCTGAGGCCTCACATTGAGAGAGGCACCCTGCACTGGAAAGGGGGGTTAGCACCACGAGCACCACGCCATTCGTCGGTGCGAGGTTGTACGTAGTGGGTGGCTTACGCTTGACGAGAACTTCACTGTCTCCTAAAATGGGGACGTCCCGCTCCGAGAATGTGATCGCGTCAATATCGCCGGTGTCGCTGACGGTCCATTGCTTGACAGTTGAGGGAAGTAGTGCAGACATGATGAAAAGCGGCCTACAGCAATTTTGAGTCTCACGTTTATACGCCCCAACGTTGGACCATTGGACTGTTTTATAACCTGCTGCAGACTGATAGTTCATCTGAGGTCTTGATTTCAAATACAAATTACATCAGCAGCGGACGAAAAGAGACGCAACTGCGATGCTGAATAATGCCGTCCATCTCCACTCCTAGGGATATTTCCAGGCGAGCCTCTAAGCGGAAACACTTGTTCTCTGTCATAGTTACTTTATTCTCATTTAGTAAGTAATATCCTATGCACTTCGCCGTAGCTGGAATTGCTGGTTTCGTTTCTCACCGGCTTCGTAACCAACAAAGCGGGGTCGGATACAGTCCAAATCAGCAGGTTATCCCGTATAACGGCGGTTTACATCATCGATAATGGACCATTCCGCACTGAAATGTAACAAGTCAGAAGCAAATAAAGGTACGAGCAAGATTGTATTCAAACTTATACTGCTAGATTCTGAAAGGCAAATGGAAACGAGGAACCTAGCTAGAATACGCGCGCAGAACATCTGGTTCATCTACCTACTTATGCTCTGACAAGTGTGAGACCATAAGTCTGCAGGATTTCGTTGACGGGCTGGAAGTAGACCGTGCCTCCACGGGTGCAGTCGCCGCTGCCTCCCGAGGTGACACCCTGAGCCTGGGAACCGGAGTAGAAAGAACCACCCGAGTCGCCGCGCTCGGCGCAAGCACTGGTCTGGGTGAGGCCCGTGACAGCTCCCTCCGCGTAGTTGATGGTGGCTCCCTTGGCGCGGATTGTGCCGCAGTGGACCTGAGTGGTAGAACCGGAGCGGCAGACGCTGGCTCCGATGGCAGCCTCAGTGCTGCCTGAGACGGGTAAGTTGCCCTGGCCGTAGCTGTTGATGTAGCCTCTGAGGGTCGTTCCACTTACGGTGCGGATGTAGCTCATGTCCGCGCTGCCGGGGAAGACGGAGCCCGCGAAAGTACCTAGAGCCTCACCGTTGCTGGTAGTGGCGGAGGAACCGGTGCGTCCGCAATGACCGGCGGAGACGAACCCGGTGGTCACCGAGAAGCCGACCGAGCAGCGGGATGACCCGTTGATATAGTAGGCATCGCCACCCTGGACTGTGGCCATGGTGGTGGGCAGCTCCTCGACAGTTCGAACCTCGAACTCGGACGTGGAAAGTCCGACTTGAGAGGCGAGCTCCTCGGCCTGGCCGCGGCTGTCGGCGAGCGCCTCGATGACAAGCCTGTTGGAAGCGACGTCGACAAAGTACGCGGCGATGCCGGAGTGGATGCCCGCAGCGGCCTTCGCGTTGGCCTGGCCGACGAAGGACTTGTCCAGCTCCGCCTTGGCCTGCTCCAGCTTGGAAAGGCTGTTGGTCACGACGACCGGGGTGGCGCCGGCCGCGGTCACCTCGCCGGCCAGGGCCTGGTCAGTGACGCCGACGTGCAGCACATCCTCGCTGATCCAGGCACCGGCGAACGAGTCGCCAGTGGAGCCGCGAAGCTGCTCGATGACATTGGCGGCCTGGAGCTCCCTGGCCACGCGGGCAGTGGCCTGCTCGGCGTCCAGGCCCAAGTCGCGCTTCATGGCCTCGAGGATCTTGGGGTGCAGGTCGCTTGCCGTCTGCGTGGGCGCGCCGTAGACAACGGGGAGCACGACGGCCAGGAAGGAGAGGAATCTGGTAAGTTCCATAGTGAAGGAGGCTGATACTGAGCTGAGGCTTTGATAGTGTGGAAATGTGTTGCGAGTGAACTGAGTCTTTGGTGCTGTCGTCAACTACGAGGCAAGATGAGGGCATATATATACCTCTTTTGAGGCATCACATTTCCTCTCCCGTAGTGAGAAGAGCTCTACGACAACTTACAAAACCTCACACGAGGATGGATGGTGTACTTGGCATTCTTCAATACATGCACTAAGAATCAACTGCAACTGCCTAAACAGGGCATCTAGAAGCTGCCGAACGTCAATCGACATCTTGGCGAATAAGCTTAATATAGAGACAGTCGTTACACCTCCTTCCTAATCTGCTTAATTTATGCGTAGCTGAAGCATTCAACCGCAATAACCTAGCAGAGTGACTGTAGTAGAGGGGCACTGAAATGACTGCCTTATTCTAATCAGACTTGACTTTCTTACTTGTCTGCATCGGCTCACTTATTGAACTCTCTTTCAAAATTTTGCTATTCGATCTTATGCTTCTTCTTCAGCAGTTCCCGTATGCTGCATCATACCACCGTACCCCCGCAATTATATAGTAGGGTCCCGCTATACATAGTAGTTCATATGGTTAAAACTGTCGGATCGCTATTTGCGCGATGGCACATGCCCCATGGGGAAGGAGAGGAATAGGACCGGAGGATAGTTCTGCATCATCAGCTCTATACATGGTGAATTCCGGCCCACCCAACTTGTAGCGGTTGGGGGACGCATTGCACCGATATGCGTTTCCAGTCACAGCGCCGTGGGCCAAGACATTTAGTTTTATGCAGAACGTGGCATTCAAACTGTTGTAAAAGCTGTTTGTTCCCATTAATTATTGTGCTGCGGAAACCAATAAGGAAGGTAGGCTTGTGTTCGTGCATCTACCGACATATAAACCATTGTTGATCGACTCAGAAGAGACACGTGCCAGAGGAACAATAAGCACCATTGCAAATTAGGAATGAGAGTTTTGTGCTACGCGAGCTGAGAGTCTCCGTTAGCCTATTACCTTAATATATTAATGTAACCTCAGCTACCTCCGCCGAGGATCCCTCGGTAAACAAAGGCACTTCGGCTTAACAGCAGGGTACATTTCCGTGCATAGTCAATGACACGCAAGTCTGGAGAGAATAGTAAATGTCATACAATTCCGCCGTTTCTAGACTCGCCAGGTTTGGGAAATCTGGAGTCCATTCTCGTAGGTTACACGATGCTGCGAGGACAAAGGCACCAGCATCACCACTGGGCTTCATCGACCTGAAGATCGAGGCATGGGGGATAATTAGACTGAAAGCCCCCTCTTACTCGCTCTCTACATTTACGGTCCGTGGCGATTATCTACAGTGTGTTCGTGTAGATGTCAAGTGATGTGTACTCTAGTAGTTCGAGGGCTATCGGGCATGTATGCGACATTCCGTCTGTTTGCTGCTTTTATTTGGTGTCAAACGCACTCGCAGACGAGTTCAGACCATGGGCATTTGGTTATCATTGGCGCAGGACCGGGAATAGTTCCATGACTGACCGAAAAGTTCAAGAAAGCCTTGTAGACCCAAATGATGCGAGCGGACAATCTATCACACACAGCAGGAAGCGAATCCGCAGCTCCGTTCAGAACTTCGTAAATAAGGCACGGTGCAAAATGGGTGCTTAATTCCTGGTTGAACTTAAAGCTCCTTCATTGTTTCATTTTCGCTTCTCAACCCCCGTGTAGCCGGCCATTCTAAATGAACTTGCGCCCGCCCAAGTACAGCCCGTTTCTCCGGTATTCCTTGAATGGCGCGCCACTCAGCTGCCATCGACGCCGTTCTCATAAAATATCGAGGCCAGCAAAACTTACCCTCTTGCCAGCAATACCGTTGAATGCTATCGCCGTCTCGTATGGATCAGGTCTAACACGCCAGCCCTAGTAATAGGGAGCTGCTGTCGGTTGTACCATCTCTCAACGACTTATGTCACTTCTCTCGCATAACATCTGCACAATAAGTTGGCGGCCCCCGCGGCTGACTCTTTGCGCTGTATTCATATCCGACCGTCACAGCCGAATGTCATTTGGTTATAAACTACCTTGCGTGAAGAAGGGGAAGTGGCTTCGTAGACAGTTAGTATGGCGTGGTACTGCCACAGCCGTGTTCCTGTACATGGCAAGCCGACGCAAGTTTTGACGCATCATAGAAAGGGATGGAATAAGACACTTCAGACATGCACCCAGTGAAAGTGTCTTCTTACTAGTCTAGTTTTGTGAGTGTCTCTGAGGTTCTCTGTCGTGGTTGGTCTACCGGTGTAAGTGACACACCTGATGACCGACACACATTCCAGTCCGGGGCCAGCCACCACCAGCTCAGTGGCATGGAGCGACAAGGCCTCAGAAAATGTGACATGGCGGAAAAGGGGAAACCAAAAGGATGTATCCCCCCAGGGTTGTGTTTGAAAAAAAAAAAA
>LUFD01000713.1:7597-52658 GCA_003025255.1 Cordyceps pruinosa
ATGCCCACATTCCTTCGTTCGTTCCCGCTGCCGCTGTACAAAGCTGCCCAACAAAAGATCTGTGCTCATGTATTCGCACTGTATGTAGGGTAGCATCGCGTCTTTGCCGTTTCTGGCTGTGAGGTTTCCGATGGGCCAATGGCAGCGCTGGTGTTGTTCACGCCATTGAGTGGCGGCAGCATATGAAGGTGAGCAGCCCCTCGACGTTACGATAGAGCTGCTTGCACAGGCCATGTCGATTTGAAACCTCTGACGAGAGCTTGCCTTTGGGCTCTTGGTTCTAGGGAGGACGAGCCGATGTCGGGTTATTAGAAGGGTAATGCAGCGGGAGGCGGCGGTTTCTAGTGTTCTGATCACAGAAGGAGTGGTTGAATGGCATGGGAGCACTCTGGGTGAAGTGATGGTTTATAGTGGCTGAATATGCGTGTACATAATGCATTGACGGGGAGGCTGCGGATCAATGATGAAGAGATTTGCGAGGTCCAAGGCAGGCTAGCGACTAGACGGAATTTAAGGCTGTTGTTTATGAATGCAGCATTGATGATTGAAGACTACGGTCTGCGGAACTGAGAAAGCTGAGGGCCGCTTCAAGTCTTGAAGACTACTGTACCACCAGTCTTGGGCTGTCGGAAATTGCAGACAATGGCACTTGAATTATTCATAAGGCGTATTATCTGTATGCTTTTCGTTGCCTTAAAAGCACCTTGAGTTACAACTTAGCATCGCTATTAGGACTTGCGATATCTCAGGTTGGGGCGAGAGGAAACAATGCCAAAGGCTGCGCAACTCGACTTGGCTGGCCCGGCTTGCAAATTGCTGAGCTGCAAAGCGCAGTGATCAGGCCCCGTTTGTCAAAGCCTGTCGCACGGAAGCTACAGTCACAGAAGTATGTTTAGAGATACATGTTTACACCAGTGAGGCGGTTTTGGTGCAGCGTTGCTCCTTGTTGGACTGCGGAATAAGCCGCTGGTCCAACAGGCGAGACGGGGCGGAGGGGTTTTCTAGAAGATTTTCTGGAGGCTTCCGCAGGCCCCAGGTATATTCCTGTGAACTACAGAGCTTGGGAGCGCTGGCACAACCGCGCTGGGATACGCCAGATTGCCGGGGAAGGCGGGCATACCAAGGCGCTAGCCATTGCCACGGGCGAGGCCACGGTCTGGGCGGCCTGGCAGCTGAGACACGTGGGCATAGGCAGGGACAGAGAGCTATATACTATCTGCCAGGGGCAATGCCTGTTCCTTGGCAGCCCGGCCAGCGCTGGCAAGGAGAAACATGAGAGCTTACCTGTTGTTGGCTGGCTCTGAACGTCGAAGAAGTCAACTCGATGCTGGAAGAATGCTGTGCCAGACTCGGCGCAAAATGATGTAATGGACTGACACTGTTTTCAAGGAGCCAATACAGGGGGCAATCTCATTTGAGAGTCGGAGCGCCCAGCTTTTAGCGCAGACCCGGACCGCCGTTAGTTTGTATGTCTTTCAGAATCGTTGTCTGTAAGGTTATGGCGTCAAGTGGCAAAAGGCTTCCCAGTAACATTGGGCAGTTGATCTCTCCAGGCACAGGGAGGCGGTGTGCTTGTCATCTGGCTTCAACCCTTGCGCCCGCCTGCTCTTGTACCTTCTGGTGGGAAGCGCGATAGGTAACCTCTTTACTCGACCAGCGCTTTCCAATTCGCCAAGACGACGAAAAACCCAACGCCGCGCTGCTGGGGCAGAGCGGGGACTCGCCAAGCGGACGGTGGCATGCAAGTCCACAGGCACAGCCTCTTCCTCACAGTGCGAGAATTTGCCATTACCTAAGGGCGGATGTGATGTTTTCTCTTCGAGCGATTTGTCGTTCTGAAAATCGCTGGCACTGGTTGTCGTTACCATTGGTAGACCTTGCTCGGTGATGGTCCGATCGACTTCGACGGGGTGTTGGGTAGCTCATTCGGCTCGGGCTACCAGCGTCAGACTATGTATACTGGAAAGGAAACTGCAAAAGGAAGTAGCAATATGGTAGACCATCCGTCGAGGAAAAAGAAACGCTAACGCTGACCTGGTTACTGAGGCAAGCCTGGCAATAATGCGGGTGTAAGCTAACAGTCAACCAACTTTCTCTATGGCGTTGGATCGACGGTGAATCTGTGGTGTTAAAGCAATGACAGTGAAGCGTTATAGGAGAGAGTGAACAGAAGTGGGCAGGCCGGGCCATGGACCTCGCCGGTATCCCTCTGGGCTATTATTGCCCCCTCCTCTTATTTCCACCAGTATTGCGCATGGCGGGCACACCAGGGGGTATAGTATTGAGACATTCAACGGAAGCTACAGCCCTGAAGTTGATGTCTTTGGGTTGTTCAGGCTTCAGGCCAATAGCGCTTTAGATTTATACTGCTTTTATAATAGTGTCGAGAAAAGTGTAAGTTTTGGTGTAAATCGAAGAATATAACTAACCTTTTGTACCCCACTGTACTGAGAATTGGCGCTCGACGACAGTGCATAATAATGCGACTTTCGTGCAGGTTGCATATGCTGGCAAGCTGGCAGGCTCACCCAGCTCCGCGTGGCTTTCCTAACCCAACCCATGGTCGGGAGCCAAATCGAGACTGGGCATCAGCACTATTGCATCGCTGCTATACTCGAAATCCATGGGCACCGTCACCGCCTTGTGTTTCCTCAGTTGCACAGGCAATTGCTGTCACGGAAGGCTGCATGTGGTTGCAACACTATTCCTGACAACACCCTCTTGCATGTACACAGTGCCACACAGTCTTGGCTCTATACGGTTTGGGCAATCCTGCCAAGACTTGCTCGTCAAGGCGTCTCCATCTTCCTCCTTCCTCGATTTTGGGGCAAGCAAGACTGGCCGGAGTGGTCGTCAGCTGAAAAGTAGGATCGCAAATCAGCCTCCATCTTCCTCCGTGCTCCCATTCTCTTCTTAAATCACGCCTAAAAGAAAAGACGGATGATGCTGAACTTGGTAGGCTACCTGTACTTCTCGCCCTACCCGCGTGGAGCAGGTTGGGGTCGATGGCGAAGGCACTAGATTCAGGCCTATTAACCGAACTCATGGCTTGCCACAACACCAAGCTTCTTTTCTCGCCCAGCCAGCCGATCCAGAAATACCCACACTTGTATGGAGTACGTTTCTTGAACGCTGACTGATAGAGTGTGTTCCGTACCACTCGCCGCTGTCGAATTCTCGGCCGCAGTCTTCTTAAGTCAGGCACCCTCCCGCTCCCTACCTCGGATTGTTTCACTTCTTACAATCCTCGCCTTTCTCTACTGCTTGTTTTACTTTCTGCCTCCATTGCCCACAACAACATTCCTGTTGGTTGGGCACCGGATAGCTATAAGCACCAGTGGTAGCACACATCCTGACACCAGCAAAAGTACAGCACGCGTGCAGCAAAGGAGAATACGGAAGACAACCAATTCATCCATCCAGCTCTTCGTGACCGCTGCTTTCGCAACGCATTTCTCCGCCATGGGCCAGGGGAAGGAGCAGCAGGAGCAGCAGGAGCGACTGCATGCGCACGTCTCTGGGCAGGCGAACAAGCCCATGTCCGCGCCAGCGCATGCTCTCAGCTACGCCGATGTCGAAAAGGAACTTGAGGTCGACCACAAGGTTGGCCTGACACCCGATGAGGCCAAGCAGCGCCTTGGCCTCTATGGTCGCAACGAGTTCGGCGAACAAGAAGGCGTGCAGCCCCTCAAGATCTTCATCGGGCAGATCGCCAACGCACTCACTCTAGTAAGTTTTATAGTACCCGGCGTCCATTCTTCTGCAGCCGCATACACAATACTTCCTTTTCATTGGCTGCCTTGACCTCCTGGTAAGCCGAGATACCCGAAACGGAGCCCAACTGTGGATTGTTCGCCGACAGGCGTATCGGAACCCAACGGCTGCACGGCGCTGAGCGGGAAGCGATATCCAACAAGTGCGGCGCTTGATAGTCAAGGGTGGCTGGCAAAGGACAGCCCACAGTGACGAAAGCGAAAGTTTGATGCGCCCCGGAGAAAGATGACAAGAAAGAGCCGAGAGAAGCCCTTGCTAACCACAACTGCAGGTCCTCATCCTCGCCATGGTTGCGTCCTTCGCCATCAGGTCTTGGATCGAGGGCGGTGTCATCACCGCCGTCATTGTCCTAAACATTGTCGTTGGATTCTTCCAAGAGTTCAAAGCGGCCAAAACCATGGACTCTCTCCGTTCCCTCAGCTCCCCGACCGCCCAGGCCATCCGTTCCGGATCCAACCAGACCGTTGTCACCGCTGAAATTGTGCCTGGCGACGTTGTCGAGCTCAAGACAGGCGATACCATCCCCGCCGACATCCGCCTTGTCGAGGCCGTCAACTTCGAGACCAACGAGGCTCTTCTCACCGGCGAGTCTCTGCCCGTCCGCAAGGAGACGGCCACCACCTTTGCCAATGACACCGGCCCCGGCGACCGTCTCAACGTCGCCTACTCGTCTTCGACAGTCACGAAGGGACGAGCGATCGGCGTCGTGTTTGCGACCGGAATGTTCACTGAGATTGGCCAGATTGCCGTCGCCCTCCGTGGCAAGAGCTCTCGCCGCCGCGAGCCCAAGAAGAGGCGCGAGGATGGCTCCGCCAGTTTCCACCGCTGGCTCGAGGCCTGGGGTCTCACCTTCTCTGATGCAGTCGGACGCTTCCTCGGTGTCAATGTTGGTACCCCTCTTCAGAAGAAGCTCTCCAAGCTCGCTCTATTGCTTCTAGGTACTGCCATCATCTGTGCTATCATCGTTTTGGGCGCCAACAGCTTCCGCAACAGTCAAGAGGTCATCATCTATGCTGTCGCAACTGGCCTGTCCATGATCCCAGCGTCGCTCATCGTCGTTCTTACTATCACTATGGCCGCTGGTACCAAGCGCATGGTTCAGCGTCACGTCATTGTTCGCAACCTGAAGTCTCTCGAGGCCCTAGGAGCGGTTTCTAGTAAGCGTATCATAACTCCCCAACCCAAGAACAACGGCTTAACTTGCCAACAGATATTTGCTCGGACAAGACTGGAACCCTTACTCAGGGGAACATGATTGTCAAGAAGGCTTGGATCCCCGGCCGAGGCACGCTCTCGGTCGGCACTACCAGCGAGCCTTTTAATCCCACGGTCGGCGCCATTGGCCTGAAGCCTGAACAACCCAAAGACATCAACTTCAGGGCCGAAGACTCCGAAGGTGACTCTGTCAACACTGCTGAACTGCCCACCCAAGATATAACTGTCCGTGAGTACCTCAATGTAGCATCTCTTGCCAACCTTGCCGCCGTCCAACTGGTCGAAGGCGAGTGGTATGTCCGTGGTGATCCCACCGAGATCGCTATTCAGGTGTTTGCCTCGCGCTTCAACTGGAACCGCCTCCGTCTCTGCCATGGCAAGGATGCCGAGTGGTCCGAGGTTGCCGAATTCCCCTTTGACTCTGATGTCAAGAAGATGTCCGTTATCATGGAGCACAAGCCCACTGGCGAGCAGCACCTCTTCACGAAGGGCGCGGTTGAGCGTGTCCTCACCTCCTGCCCCCAGTACGTTGACGGTGACGAGGTCAGAGAGCTTACCGAACAAGTCAAGGAAGACACGCTCCGAAACATGGAAGCCCTTGCTCGTCTCGGCCTCCGTGTTCTCGCCCTCGCTAGCCGAACTGGCATTCCCCACGTAAAGCACAACGAGGCTGAGCTTGACCGTGGTGACTTCGAACAGGGCCTCATCTTCCGCGGCCTGATTGGACTCTACGACCCTCCTCGCCCCGAGTCGCGCCCTTCCGTCACCAAGTGCCATGAAGCTGGTATCAGCGTCCACATGCTTACTGGTGACCACCCTGAGACTGCTCGGGCCATTGCGCTCGAAGTCGGTATCCTGCCTTCGCGTATGGCCGAGGTCGCTGCCGATGTCGCCCAGACCATGGTCATGGCTGCTTCTGACTTTGACAAACTAACTGATCAGGAAATTGACAACCTCCCCATCTTGCCTCTTGTTGTTGCTCGCTGCGCCCCCCAGACCAAAGTCCGCATGATTGAGGCCCTCCACCGTCGTAAGGCTTTTGTTGCCATGACTGGTGATGGCGTCAATGACTCACCTTCTCTTAAGCGTGCCGATGTTGGTATTGCCATGGGACAGGCTGGGTCTGACGTTGCTAAGGAGGCGTCCGACATCGTCCTTACCGATGACAACTTCGCCTCTATTCTCAATGCCGTCGAGGAAGGCCGCCGCATGTTTGATAACATACAAAAGTTTATCCTCCATGTCTTGGCCGAGAATATTGCTCAGGCTTGCACGCTTCTCATCGGTCTCGCCTTCAAAGACTCTCGCGGCATCTCGGTCTTCCCTCTTGCCCCCGTTCAGATCCTTTGGATCATCATGGTCACCTCTGGTATGCCTGACATGGGCCTCGGCTTTGAGATTGCTGCGCCCGACATCATGCAGCGCCCACCTCAAAACCTCAAGCAGGGTGTCTTCACGCCAGAACTGCTACTCGACATGGTCGTGTACGGTCTCTGGATGGCTGCGCTCTGCATCTGCTCCTTTATCGTTGTTCTCTACGGCTTCGGTCGTGGCGCTGCTGACCTCGGCGACGACTGTAACAACAACTACCACGAAAGTTGCAAGGTTGTCTTCCGCGCCCGTGCCACCACATTTGCCTGCCTGACTTGGTTCGCCCTCTTCCTCGCGTGGGAAATGGTCAATCTGCGCCGCAGCTTCTTCCGCATGCAGCCCAAGAGCAAGCGCTACTTTACGCAGTGGATTTTTGATGTCTGGCGCAACAAGTTCCTGTTCTGGTCAATCATTGCCGGCTTCGTCACCATGTTCCCCATCATCTACATCCCCGTCATCAACGCCGTGGTCTTCAAGCATGCCCCCATCTCGTGGGAGTGGGCTGTCGTCTTTATCGAGGCAGTCCTCTTCTTCCTCGGCATCGAGGCCTGGAAATGGGTGAAGCGTATTTACTTCCGCCGCCAAGCGCGCAGCAAGACGATTGACCGAAAGGGCGATCTTGAAGAGCGCGTCTTTGGCCACTACTTCCGCTCCAACAGCCACAGCACGGCTGGCAGCGGCGATGAGGCCCTCAGCGAAAAGAAGCACAACAAGAATGCCGGAGCTCAATAACACAAAGCCCCCGTCTTTTCGATCTCACGATTGGGATGCGGTGGTGGAGGTTGTCGTTTTTCTTTTGACGTGTGACGAAACGAAACGGTCATATTCGCTTGTTGTTATTGCTTTCAACCTGTTTCCAAAATTGCTGTGATTCGGGTTTCCTGTTGTTTGATTTCGCATGCTCTGTGTGCCGTCCTGGCACCGGAGTCCCCAATTCGCCTTTCTTCCCTGTGCATCCACAGCTAGAGAAAGGAGAGTTGGCAAAGAAAAAAGTGCGTTGCGCGAAGCAAAATGTTGCTTTTCCATCGACGTCACAGTAGAGCTCTGCGGCAGTGAGCTGCGAGTTTAGCTAGAGTAGATAGACGTCGTTGTTTCCACGATGAGCCGCGTAGAATGTATGGCTATTTACCAAAACCTTGGGCCTTTTTGGCGATGCTTTGTCTAGTGAATGTGCTTTGATCTGGTGAAGCGTCTGGTCGGCTTACGGTATCACTCGCTGTACTCCAGCTGCATGAACCTTTTGCGACACACCGCCACCACCGATGAAGGGATCTGTCAAATGGTGTTGCGAGTAGAATAGTAGAATACGTGGAAAGACCGAGCCTCACTCAGCCTGGTTCCAGGGGATTTGGTAGCCTAACAGGCACCGCAATTCTACCTAACTACTCGTGCCACACACGCACTCTAGCAGAGTGGCCACCAGGGTACAGTGGCCACTTTTTTATTATATAAAGTAAATAATAAGAATTATTATATATTTTATATATGAATCGATAAGAGGGAATGTATAAAACCCTTCAAGTACCTTTACTATCTAAGGACTAGTAAAAGTACGTGGCCACTTTGCCCTGCTGGCCATTTTGCTATATAGCACCTATTCGGAAAGAATAGGTGCGTGGCACGTGTAGCCAGGCACGCTTGAGTCACAACGAGAGTAAGAGCAGCCTTAAACTGCTCCCTCTAGGCAGCAGTGGGAAATATCTTGGGTGTGAACACCTCTTCCTCACGTTGTAAAATACAATCTCATGTTCCACGCTCGACACCAGTCCAGGATGAAGAACTTCCTGCGCGGCTTCGCGCCCGCCACTCGCAAACCTGCTGTTCATCAACCAGACAAGACAAGAGCCATGGCGACAACAGCGAGGCCGAGCAGGCCTGTGGCGCAGCGCACGCATTACACGTCCAACCCCGTCGACATTCCCGACTCGTTTCTCCGTACGCCGCCCGACGCGCCCGTCACGTACCGGCGCATCTCCTTTGCCGACTCGCCGCTGCCCGAGTACGCCGGCTGCTTCGCCGTGGTCATCGACAATGTGCTGGCGCCATGGGAGTGCGCCGAGCTGCTGCGGCTGGCCGAGGCCTCGGTGCCGGACGTGCCGGACGGCGCGTCGCCGTGGCGCCCTGCGCTGGTGAACGTGGGCAACGGGTTCGAGGCCGCGGTCGCCGACTACAGGAACAGCGACCGCATCATATGGGACAGCCAGGCGGTCGTGGACCGGGTCTGGCAGCGGTGCCTGCTGGCGCGCCCGGACGTCGGCGACGGCGAGTCGATGGCCGAGATGCTCAGCAAGGTGCCCGACGGGGGAAGGAGCTCGGGCGGCCGGTGGCTTTTTGAGCGCCTCAATGAAAGGATGAGGTTTTTAAAGTATACAAAGGGCCAATTCTTCAAGCGTAAGTGAGAGAATCCCGAAAGGACTAAGGACCACGGCGAAGGCTAATTTGAACTCCCGCACGAACAGCTCACTGCGATGGCGCCTATTCCTTTACGGCGGAAGACACAACGTTCAAGACGCATTACACGGTGCATCTGTACCTGAACGACTCTGCGAAGACCTCTGCGGATGGGGACGGATGCGTGGGCGGCGCTACATCCTTCCTCTCGCATGATGATAAGCGCCAAGTTGACGTCGACCCAAAGGCTGGCAGTGTATTAATCTTCCAGCATGGACGGTTGCTGCATCAAGGCGCCGAGGTGCACAGCGGTATCAAGTACACGATGCGGACGGATATTCTATACCGTCGGGTACGAGAGTAAGCATTTTAAGTTTGATATAGCGTAGATAGACTAATTATCTATGCGTTTTGTCTCTTGTAATATTCTTTTCTTTCTTTTTTTTTTGACATGTCATACGCGTCTTCCCCGTGGTTGATGGTACGACTGATGACACGGGACCGGAAGCCCGAACTGCACCAAGTCCTCTCTCTATTGCGGCAATCTATATGGTCTATAACTCTTTGATCAAACAAGAGCCATGGCATGTCTCTTCCCAAAGGTCTAAATAGCGCTACGCAGTCCGTTCTCTGCGAGCTTTTCTCCACCCCATTCCGTACTGCAACTCCGCCATGAGGAATACGCCCATGCCTGCAGTGAAGATTCCGAGGCCTAAAAATGTCGCCGCAGGCCCAAATGTCCGCAACATCAAGTCTCCGAAGGCTACACCCAGAGCGCCCATTCCGCAACGGATCAAGTTGTTGACAGCCGTGGAGCTCGCCCCCTTTCCCGGACAAAGGTCTGCGACGAGTGTGGTATTGATAGCGAAAATTGCATTCGAGGTTGCAGCAATCACAAACTGCAGTATTAGAGGCACTGTGATCCAGCCGCTGCTGGATACCGCCTCAAGTTGGGTGGGCTGAAGAACAGTAAACCCATACGCCGCCGTCGCAAGAATGAACAATACTGTGATCCAGGGAGTGTGGCGGAGTCGGGCATGTTCGATGGGAAAGTCTTCTGGAAGGTCCTTTTTCTTCTTCGACGGGGGCGCCGCAGTGGGATTGCGCTCGAGGTACGCCGTTTCCGCCGCCACAAACTCCCGTGTCATTAACTTGCCGGCGATTACGGAACCAACAATAGTACCCAAACCTGCAGAGTAGAATTAGTACGTACAAGACTGAAAAGATAGCAGAAAGAACACACCGTTAGGCAAGAATACTACACCCAGAAGCAAGTCGTTCAGACGAAACAAATCCTTGAAAAGGCCCGTTGTAGTAGCCACGACGATGCTCCAGACAGCGTACACGGTACCGCCAAATAGCAGGCTCACAAGAACATCTTTTTCTCGTAAAAGAAGAAGAGGCTCTAAAAAGGTCCTCCAAGTCACCTTCCGGCGTGATTTAACGGCCTCAGGCTCTTCCGTTTGCGTGTCGCCAAGGATAACCCGACCTAATAAGGGGTTGTAAATGCCGGACAGCCTCAGAGAGCCGTTTCCAGCAATTGAACGGAGGGTCTCTGGGAGAATCGCGACAATGATGGCGAGGACGAGGGAGGAGGCAATAAGCAGAAAGACGAAGACAGACCTTGAACATGGTTAGCAGTTGTCTTCTGGCCTATGGGCTGTAACCTACCGGAAACCAAGGAAGTTGGCCAGCACGCCGCCAATGACCGGTCCGACTGCAATACTGAAGTTCCGAACTAAAATTCACAACTAGTCAGCTGGGAAACGGGCCTGAGTATCCGCGAGCACGTACTGGCCTGGTAAAAGCTGACGAATGAGCCGCGCTCATCCGGGGTTGCTATATCTTGAATAACGCCGTTGCCTATGGAGACAGTTAGAGCAGCCTCGATTGCTTTCGAAGAGGTTACAGTGTTGACGGTACCAATGCTAACGGTAGATGCACTGCCTGCGGCCTGCAGACCTCGAAAGACCAGAAGTACTGGAAAATTAGGCGTGAGGCTGAGGACAATGTTGGAAATGATATAGACAGAGAAGGAGTAGATATACACCGGCCGACGCCCGATTGTGTCAGACAGAGAACCCCATAACAGTGGTGAGATACCTTGCACTATTAGGTACGAGGTGATGGTCAATCCGACATCGCTCAGGCTGACGTGTAGATCCTAATGAAGAAATCAGCATTTTATACTTCTGCCAGTGGTGGAAAGGGTAGTCAGTACCTGGGCAATGGCGGATAACGACGGTAGGTAAATATTGGAAGATAATCCAGAAAAGAGTCCAGCGATTCCAATAATAATGACAAGATACCACTTGACTCTTTTTGAGTAGACATGGAATGGAATGTCTAGTGAAACAGAGGCATCGGCCTCTTTTCGGGCGTTGTTTTTCATCACGATCTCTTCATCGCGAGTGTCATTTATCGCTCCTCTTCGGGGTGGCGGTAGGTATTCCAGAACTCCGTTTGGCGCTCTATTTGGAACCAGCGCCAAGTCATTACCTTCTTCGCTCTCCCTGTAGGACCGGTACGTGCTTATGGACTCTCGCTGCAGTCGCGACAGTCTCGTGAATGCCTGCCTGTCGTTGTGTGGCCAGTCTTGATCGTACGTCGGGTCCGAGAGGAATACAAAGGCGGTATGGCCAGCCGTGACGAACATCCCACGGCTGACTTCCCGCCACCCCTCCACCGATGTCAGCCTCTTCGCGGCACGACTAGACCTCGCGGTCTTGTAGCCATCCATGGCGGTATGCTACTGTCGGAGTAGTAGATAGTGTCGTTGCATTCGAATGGATTAGAGACCGGTAGAAGACGCAGGCTATATCGTACTGTCTTGTACATATACTGCAAATGTTGTTGAAGGGCTTGATGATGATGTGCTTTGAAGCCAAGCAAGCCACACTTACTGTTTCAAGAGAATGTTTACAGTGTAATGCCCTTTGCTGCGCAGCGTAATGCGCTTTCCACGGAACGCAACCGACGGGGACCAGACAAGTCATAAAACTTGCCTGAACTATTGGGGGCCTTGTTTCTGATATCGGGACCTAAGGTCTCCGGGTTTTACCCACCTGCCGTTTCACACCTGTCATCCTGCGGCGTACAATCCAAACGTTGAGTCCACTGTACCTGCATCAGAACTCTACTCTATTAATAGCCTGGGTGATTTGTATTAACGTGATGAGCATATACGTTTTTCCAAGTGATTTCTCTGATTGTTGAATTACTATTAGTCATCCGGAGTGACTCTTCCCTCCACTGTTGTTTACTCGGCTTCACGCCGTGCAATAGCTGCCGCTGCTCGCCTTTTCCATAAGAAGATAAATAATCCAACACTGAATAGTGCACCAGCGAAGCCTGCAGCACCAGCCACAAATCCTACAGCCGTGGGAGGAATCACCCTGCTCGACCCTGTAGCTGATGATCCGTTTGGAACAGGCGCCGTACTAGGAGTAGTCGACAGAGTCGAAGTCACGAATACCTGCCGCGTGGCTGTCGCAGTCACCGTAGGCGGCGTCAATGTGCGCGTAACCGTAACTGTGGGAGAAGTGACTCTATAGAGGGAAACGTGTGAGACATTTGCATACTCCGCGTTGTATTGAGGCCATGATATACCTGGGTATAAAACTTGATGTCGTACTCATGCTTGTCGCCTTAGATGACGACGCCTCTTTCGCTGGTGAGTTAGGCTGCAAAGGTGAAGCTTTCCCAGAAAGAGGTGTAGAGACGCCGGAAAGCATTGGTGACGAAACCTCTTTAGAAGGTGGCGAAATAGGCCGCAGAGGTGATTCCATCACACAGCGAGGCGATGTGTACCTATTACCGGAGCGACATGGTGAAAATGACGGCAATTTAGGATTCAAAGGACTTGTCGCTTTAGCAGCGGGATATTGTGCTGAGCTGCGCAGCTGCAAGGGTGCTGGTGGCGGTTTTCGTCTGTCTGCTCTCATTTTGCCCGTTTCCGGATCAGTTGTAGAACGCAAGAGCCCAAGCGATAATGAATCGCAGTTTATCGTTTTCGCTGTGCGAGGGTGCTCTCTCCGAGAGAGATGGTCTAGGTTACTTCTGCCATGGTTGGCAAGTTTCTAAACCATTTACTGTCTTGCGACCTTGGGCACTAACATGATCGACGTTAAGAATGCAACGCCGATACGTTCAGGGGTCAAGTTAGTGGGAGCATTTTGAAACAACCAGAATCTCCGCATGATAGGCCAGCGAGGCAAATCTCTTGGTGATTCTGCACTTTCTTGGCGGTTTAGAAATACCCTTGCCGTCATTGGTCAGTCCACGGAGGGCCGTCGTCCCTTCTGGGATGCGACAATACGTGGTAGGTGTCCTCGAATTGCGTCAGCGCAGCAGAGCAGCTTGCGGTGTTGAACTTGTTTGACTGAGACGGGCGCATAAAACACGGGGAAGGGCAGCGGCAGCCAGGGCGACAACCGGGAACCTTGACTGCGCCGCATGGAAGGCCGGTGACCTTCAATGGGCTTTAGCATTTCTACCATAAGAAATAGCGAAATATGTGGCCTCACACGTCAACCTGCATGTAAGGCCTATTCTTGGTTCAGTAGTCGAAACACGGATAGACACCCTACGTCGGAACTGTCAACGGGAGGCTTACCGACGAAAGTGGCGTTCCTAGATCTCGCTAGGCGAGCCTAACAAAGAAGGTTCATCATAAGAATGCCACTCAGCTCTTGCTTTAAAATGCTCCAGTGGGTAATATTTCCATAGTGCTTCGTCTTATCATTCAGAAGCCGAAAAGCATCATTACCAGACACTTTGAGCTATGACTGCATGATGGACTGGAGAGCCAATAGGCCCAGTCGACGTGCCCTTCAGGGCCTAGAACACATGTTTCCAACCACTTGCAACAGAGTTCAAGGACAGCTCCTGCCCATCCGCAGAGTATAAATGCAGTTTGGTGGAACCTTTGATGATGATACAGACTAACAGACTTCATCGGCTCCACGCCAGTGTTTCCAACGTGCCGTTCTTCCGGAGAGGCGCACTGCCCGCCGCTATTAATAGCTTAGCCTTATCCTGTATTTTGCGCCGACGTTGGGATGCAGAAGTCACCGACAGCCCTGTGAGGATGTTGAAACTGTGGCGTTGTGGCGCTTGTGCGAAACGATCCCCGACACTTTGTGTTGTGGTAAAGTCTGGGGCGCATTCGAACGAAGTAGTTCGTGAGAAAAGCGGTTGCTTTGAATAATATAAATGCAATACTGTCCAGGGTGGTGGGATAGAGCTCCTTAATATCGAATTATCGTGACTCTTAGAACTGAGCTCAATGTTTAACCCATCCTCTCGCCTCAAGGGGGCCATTTGGCGCAGCGTGCTACTGCTCTGTGTCCCAATGCTGATTGCCGCTCAAGAAGAAGAGAATTTGGCAAAATTTGGAGATGTTATTCCGGTGTTTGGTCAGGTGAGTCTCAACCAAGTCCTGGTGGCAGGCTGTATATGCTAACATGGCATCTAATAGATGGTGCGAACTGATCAAGACTTCGTCGACGGATTGGCACTTGATCTATTCTCACCGAAGAACCGAACCCTAGTTGTGACTAACAATACGTCGCCACTTTCGGGATCCTTTGTTCGAGGCAGCACAGGCGAGGGGTTCGTGAATCTGTCCAAATACAGCTGGATTATCAAATTCAATGAATCAGCCAAGGACTTGATCGCCAAAATCGAGCTTCCATATGACCCAGTTGCCTTGGCGCGGCAAGGGGTCTCCGTGGCAAATACCTACGTAGGAACCCTAGCAGCAGACAAGAAGTCCTGGGTTGTGTCGGAAACACAGAGAAACGTTCACGTGTAAGCTTGGGATAAAGCGCAGTTGAGCTTATGGTGTTGCTAACATAAGAGCTTTAGCACGGAAAACAAAACACGAATTATCAAAATGACTTCGTTAGATGGAGAGTATATGCTGCTCGGACGCAAGTCGGCAGATACTTCGAACATCTTTGTGCAGTACGGCCAGGGCGCAACCAGGACGGTCAATGTTACTGGCGGAGCAGAAAACATCCAAGAAGCAGAGTTTGTCGACGGCCTGCGCTTCAGAATTCAATCCGAAAAGCCGTTCACACTTAACGTCGACATTCCATTTGGAGTTGGCGCCGAGTCTGTGCCGGAGTCTTACACCGCATTAAGTATTTCTTCTCAACTCAACTTTGTCAGAAGGGCTCGCTGCTAACTCACGTTCACTGTAAGATTCATTCGCTTGGAAGGTGAACTCTACGGCGCCGGCCAGCAAAGTTTCAGTAAGCATGAGATTCCCTAGTAAGTGCTCGTGTCTGCAGAGAAGGCCAAAGAAAAAAGAGAAGAAAAAAACTGACAAGCCTCCTCAGTGAATGAAGAGATTTTGCGAGAACGATCCGGACAGGGCAAAGTCAAGCGCGCAGGGCTGGTGGTCGCTAGAAGAGCAGTGAATGCCAACTCTACGACACGCTTCGAGCCACTGAAGGACCAGCACTTTGACAAGCACAAGCAAGTGATCCACGTCAGGAACATGACCAGTGTGGATGGACAGTATGTGATTTTGGTTTCCGCGAAGAAAGAAGAAGGTGCGAAATGCGCTGCGCCGCGCCGTGGCGGCTCGAAAGGCCAGAACGTGAAGGAAGCCTTGTCAGGGAATGGAGAGGAAGTCTGTAGCACGGAATCTCAGGCGCCGTGCGAAGCCAAGGAGGGCTCCGCTGAGTCAACCTCGAGCCCGTTAATTAATACCAATGCGGCCGCAATCACAGGTTGCCTTGCACTGTGGCAGATGCTGGTTTTGGGGCTGTTAGTGCTGTAGCCTGGTTGTATGAGTTGAACCAGCAAGATTAGGTAGTTTTCCACTGTATTTTTAGCTTGTGTCCCTTTTATGTAGGTCTAGCCCAAATATATCTTGACAATAACATCTGCCTTGCATAGGAAAGTCTGAAATCATGCTACAGCAAGCTCGGCTCCTTTGCTGGCGTGTAAGCAATGTCCAGCGAATGTTCCACCAGTCCTCTATATTACGACAGCTAGGAGAATCGCCAACATGTCATTGATGGATAATTTGCCCTCCTACCTTGTTGGGGATCAGCATGAGTTGATCCACCAGCGGCCCGGGTTTGGCGAGGGAATGTAAAACACCACCAATTGATGTACACTGAGAGGTTAAGCAGTTTAGACCTGGCAGTAGCTAATTATCATGGCTGTGAGGCGTGGCCTCCGGAATTGTTTTCCCGTTGCCTTCCATTCTGCGACGACAGTCTCCGAGCAGGGTACTGGCATCCTAGGAGTGTCCACTGAAGATGTGCGTCCGGCGAAGTTCGGCGGCACATACAACGGCATTTGAAAAGACCATGGAAGACAGCGTTGAACGATGCTTTGTCGAATATCGGCCAGTACGGTGGCGTGTAGCTTAGAGGAGAGCTCTCCAAGCTAAATGAGAGCCATCGGCGCCATGGCCGCTATAGTTCCATTGGCGAGAGCCGCCATGGTGATAGAACTGACACGGAGAAGCGGAGTAACCTAGCATGCGCCGCCATAAGCACCCAGTTAAGCAGCTTTAGGGTGATTGTCTTGCTTCTAGGAGATATAAATTGACTGGCCCCTTTCTAGCAGCTGAACAACTGTATCTGGGAAAAGGAAGCAGGACTAATCAGAACCACAGTAACAACTATGAAGAGGAGCGACATTGTTCTAGCAGTGCTGGCAGCATTTTTGCGAATGGGAGCAACTGCTGCCACCAGCATGAAAGTGAGCAGCTTTGATGGCCCTGTTACGAAGGATGAACTTCAGTCTTTCAACAGCTACATATCCACATTGGATCCAGCAAAGGACAATATTGGAAACCAATGGGCCCAGGGCCACAGCGGCGAGCAGACGAAAGCCATGGGACTGATCTACTCCATCGCGGGACAGCAAGAGGTGCTCGACAACATGCTCCGCTTCTGCGATGCCGTCCTTTCTGAGCGGAACGACCTTGCCAAAGCACCGATCGGGCAGCACAAAATTTGGACCGGCGATATTGCCCCCGTCTGGCCCAACAGCGTTGATGCGAAGCCGATCTCGACTGGCGGCGAGCAGGGCGACCCGGTCGGCCACTTGGCCTGCTGCGCGCATCTCATCTTGAAAGACGCGAAGCTGTATGGGAAGACGGTTGCCATCGGCGACAAGCAGAATTACGGGAAAACATACCTGGAGCGCGCGAAGACGTACGTCAAGCAGGCGGACAAGGCCATGACGGGCCACATTCTTTCCCGACTGCTAGATGTCTCTCGCGGCAACAAAATGTACTTTGCAAAAGACTCGCCTTACAAGGGAGGCACGCCGGTGCCCTGGAACCAGCAGATGATGTTCAACTACGCCTTCCAAAACCTCGTCGCCGCGCACACGATTCTTGGCGACAACGCTGAGTTGACAGCCAAGTACAAGTCTATTATGTTGGCTAATATTGACTGGTTCTTTACGGGTGGGGGATCGACCACCAAGAAGAGCAAGAAAGGCAGCCTGGTGTATGACTGGGACTATGCCGTGGGAACCGGTGTGGAGGACGTCAACCACGGGTCCCTTGATGTCGCTGGGTTTCATCGGGCGTATACGGAGGGCGGCTGGAATATTACCAGCACCCAAATGACCACATTGGCCAATACATTCGTCGACGCGATGCGGCTCGGTGGTGGCAAGTACGCCGGGACTGTTGAGGGAGGCTGCGGCGAGGGCCATGCGAGCTGCATAGATTTTGTGCGAAGTGGCTTCCTGCTCATGGCCCAGTTCCGCCCAGATGCTTACCACGACATGATGGCAGCTGATTTGCAGGAGGGTGGCAGCACAACCAAAGTTGATATCTTCTCTCGCTTTTTGTGGGTGAAGAACGTGCGCAGCAAGTCTGGATAATGGGACGCCTCCAAGATCTGTCTGGGCATGACAATCCGCTAGGAAATATACCATAGGATAGTACATATCAATGCAACTGAATAGTAGACCTAATTTGCAATCCTTTGGCGAGTTGCTGGCACCTTTTCATTTGGGCAATCCATTGAGGACGTTGACGGCCAGGAGGATGACGGTTGATTGGCAAAGGGAGTAGAACCTTAACAGAGGACAGCTCACGTCTTCTACCCTTTCCATTTGATTATTAGTCCAAGGTTAAGAGTTCCGATGCAGTAGCGCTCCGGCCAGCGCAAAACGGCCGGCTTCGTCCAAGGCACAGATTGAAAAGGGTCAAAGACATGGAATAAAATGGACTGGTATTTACTGCTAGCAAAATGCAGCCCTATATTAAATCCAGCGATTACTTTTTCTCCTGTCTCCTGGTCACGACAACTGGCGATTCCCTCCTCGTCACAACTCCTGCGGAATACGCATACTTCTCGCCGTCTCTCAAGCCAGTTTTCTCCGCTTCAAAGGTGTACTGGTCCAACAATGTCTTCACCATGACGCATATAGCTTCCTGCGCGAACCAAAGACCGGGGCAAACATGAGGCCCTTTTAACCCCCACGTAATGAACTTGGTTGAGCCGATCTCTGGATCATGCGCGAGGAATCTGTCCGCCCGATACTCCAATGCGTCTGCGCCCCAGTTATCGGACAATCGATGTGTGAGAAACGCGCTTAGCGTAGCAACTTGATGAGATGGAAGACGGACGCTCGGGTCCGAGACGAGGGGGACGTCATGCTCCGCAGAGATGAAGCGTGCTGGCCCGGTCGCGGTACCGCACAGCCGGATTGACTCGAACATCGCGCTGCGAAGCAATGCCCAGGGAGTATCTTTGCTTGAATCGGGCTTGAAAGTATCCAGATCTGCTATCGAGGCGCCAGAGAGCGAATCTGCGACCCTGGGCAATAGGCCTGGCTCATTGATCATGTCCAACAACGTCGATGTGACGGTCATTTGGAGGTTGCGAAGGCCCATCCACACAATGACGACCAGAAGATCTGTCGTCGTTAGCAAATACACTATACCGCATCATATCGCAGCAGACTTTACCTGAGGCCTTGTCATCGTCCTGAACAACGTCAAGGATGAATGGCAGAAAATACAACAAGCCATCCTGAGTGGCGTTGGGGCTTTGGCGACGCTTTCTAATAATGGGAACAAAAATTTCTCGAAACCCGTTGTAATTCCGTTTCATGGGAATGTGGGAGATGAAGCGAATGAATGATGGTAGTAGGCTCCCCAGACCCATGACATTGTCCACGTCGGTGTTGAATTGAAGCAGCATGTCGATTATCTCAGGATGATCGTGTGCATCCGCACCGAGCATACAGCGAGTGCTGACAGAGGTAATTAACTTGTCCAAATATCCACTTAGAGAGTTGTATCTCTGCGAAGATGAATCCCTGGGCACCAGTGGATTATTGTTGAGGAAATGATTCGTCGCGAACTGGACAGTTTTTCCCAGTTCCCGGACGGTCTCAGGATCCGTGAGGTGAGTGCGAACAAGCTTTGTATGTAGATTAGCTGCGAAATTTTCTTTTCCGAGGATATTAGGAACGTTGATTGCCTTGAAAAACTTGTCCAGGCTGAACTGCACGTCGTAAGGTGCGTCATCCATCAGCATCTGCATGTCTTTGGGTTGTGTGATGAGGTAATGGGTAAGCGAGGCTAGGTGAATGCCAAAGACTCTGGATTTCCCTGTGCCATATTCCTCCATGCCCTCGAGGA
This sequence comes from Cordyceps pruinosa, assembly GCA_003025255.1. Classification (NCBI taxonomy): domain Eukaryota; kingdom Fungi; phylum Ascomycota; class Sordariomycetes; order Hypocreales; family Cordycipitaceae; genus Cordyceps; species Cordyceps pruinosa. The sequence goes on from LUFD01000713.1 coordinate 26,985, forward strand.
TAACCGATTTGGAATCTTTCTGGAACTGCAGTGCCTTGCCGAGAATTGGCCAGCCATTTAGGACAGGAGGGTAGCCATTCGCTCGATGCTGCAGTACGCCGAAAAGGATATATCCTGCGAGGCCAACCAGAGCCGCGATCGCAATCTTGACAGAGTGCATGATAATCAAGGATCGAGCAACTTCGATCCCGGTAGACAGGATCACTTTTATATCAGCACCAGATTTTGGCAGGTCGCAGAGGATAGGATTCGTCTCATGATCGACCGGGAACAATGGGTCGCGCTGAAGGCAGCTTATCTCGCTGTTTTCTGTGACTAGTCGCCAGAGAAGATTTTTGCCGTGAGCTTGGAAATCCAGCTCAGTCATCCAGAAGGAGTCGTAGACTCGGAAGTTGGGAAACCCTTCTTTTGGGGTTGGCTTCCACAGCAGCGCCTCGAGCGCATTACTCGGATGACAGTCCCACGGCTTGTCCACGAGCAGGCAGCGCATAGCGGCAAATCCGATGCTAAATCGATCCGCATTTCCAACACTGATGAGGTTGAACAGGCTGACGATCAACGCCGAGGCGGGAACGCTGGAGTGTGGGAACATGGCTTCTTCAAGCTGGCAGCCCACAACCAGGTCAACGTCATCCGGGGTCTTGTACAGCCTCCTCAACTCGCTGACCATGGCCGGGTCGGAGGAGAATTCTCCGAATGTTTCGCGAACGGGCACCTGAACCTTGGGCTGCTGTTTGTTGTAGGCCCGAAAATAGTCATTGAAGGTCGGGAGGCCCTGCTCTCGCTCATGCACAATGGATGAGACAACAATGTCGAATGGCCTCCCTCGATACCTTCCTGCAGAGCGAAAGTCTTCGTCCACGCCGCTCTTGAAATTCGGGATGGACGTGGACGCGGAGCCGCGAAGGATATTTTCCAAGCCGGCGTCGATGAACCCGGTGGAGTTGAAGGCTGTGTCAAAAAGCTTTTGGTCCCAGATAGTCTCATTGAGAGCATCCTTTATCGGGAGGGTGTTGATTATGAACTCGTGGAATCGATACACGATGGCCATCTCTGCGCTGACAACAGTCGGCCTCCCGTTCTTCGTTGCCAGTGGCCACGGGTAATTGTTCGCGGGGTTGATCTCCAGCCAGTTCTTGCCGAGCATTTCGCGGTACAGCGGGAAGCCGTCATCGTTCGGCCAAGGCATGTCCTTGAAGTACGCCATTTGATACGCGTTGGCGATGAGGGAGAATTTGGCCGACATCAGCAGCCGGACGGTTTGGTACAGCTGCTCGTCACCATACTCTGGCTGACGTTTGGCCAAGATGTCGCACAGGCGATTGTGTTCACGCAGAAGCAGAGTATGGACGCCCAGCATGACCCAGTCCTCGTTGGTTCTCGGGTCTCCCCCGGCAAAGAGCGCCTCCATGCTGATTCCCGGCCGGGTTCTGGTTGGCACGCCCATCGAGTTGAAAGGCAGGTATGAAGCAGCCCTTTTGCTCCCGCGGACTTTGACCTCCTGCGTCAAGAGCTTTCCCTTTTTGAAGCTTCGGAGCTTCCTCGCAACGTCGGCAGTACTGCCATAAAGGGAGGACAGATCCAACCACGTGGTAGCGCGGTTGATGTTCTCTCGTGGGTTGGCACGCGATGTCCCCGTACCGGGGTACGCTTCCGTGCGTGCTACCCTGAGCGTTGTGTTTTTGGCGAAGTGTTCCTCATCCTCGGGCATGGAAACGTCGATAAACTCCGTATCTGAGTCCGCGGACCACGAGAGGTCATGTATTACAAACTCAATGAGACCGAGGAGCAGCGGCGTGTGTTCATAATACAACGTCTCCTTTCGTTTGAAGAAGGCATTGCTGACAGCGCGCGGATTGGGTCCCTCCCGTGGCTTTGATATGCCGTCAGCGTAGGCGTGCTGCCCATAATCTCGGGATTTTGCCATGCCATACTGCCCTTCGTTGATTTCGCCGTTCTTGAGCCAGTTGCAGGAGCCGTCATACGTTCGGTACCACCTATTGTCTGTCTCAGCACTGCAACGTTCCACAGTTGACAGGGTTCTTCCCTACCATTTATTCTTGTCCGAAATGCAACTTTGATCCAACTCAAACGGCAAATGCGCAAAAAGCGCTGAAGCTTCTTGGTGGGGCCAGTGAGAATGCACTCCCTGTCGCTGAACAGTCTCATTTCTGGCTGGGTGTTCTGGGACGTTTAATCTCTGCCAGATCTCGTCGAAAGAGGCGTGCTCTGGAATAGACCGATTGACAAAGAGACCTTGAAGCCCGATACTCTCACGATCCACAATCTTGTGAAACCAGTTGCCGAACTCGTTCTGAAGACTTTGGTCCCCCAGCTCCAGAATGGCAGGGTCTGGGACAGGCTTCCCATTCTTGTCGGCGCGAGCATGGCAGCGATCGTACGGCCAGTGTCCCGCGAAAGCCTTCGCGGCCACAGTCAACAAGAGGATAGCATGAAACTGCATTTTATTCGAATTGAGTTGCGTGAGAAGGATTTTTATTCCTGGTGGCCAGGCCTGTCAGCTACTTATACATCCGAGGTGGCCGCCCCTCACACACGAGCAACGAGGCTCTGCAGGCAATGTTTCAACAGCCTTGCTGACTCTGGCATATTGTTCTGACTGTGGCCAATCAGCATGTTCGAATTTGGAGTCGAGTGCGGCTGAGCCAGCCAGTTTGCCTGCGACGCGCCTGCAGGGTGCTTCTCCTTGCCCGTGGTGAGGCGTGCTGACGACTGACAGCCTGGTCTGCTTCTTTGGGAAGCACCGAGTCGCCTAGCTCCCCATCCACGGTATTGCCTTTCGTATCCATTCAGCCTGGTTTCAACAAGGCAACCAATTAGCCGGCAAAACTCAACTGCGCGTTGTCATACTTGCCCCCTACTCTCACACGGCCAGTCCGGATGCGTTCTGTTGGCGCGCGAAACGCAGAGCTGCGATATAATCACATTGTGCTGAATCCCGTGTAACGTGCCACCAATCGCACAGTTCCGGGTGCTGTATTTCATTGTTTGCCTGATGAGTCAACTGGGTGAGACATGCATAGAACCAAGCCCGATGGCGCGTGGTGCATTTAATTTGCCCATAAACATGGTTGAGCCTGACGCATCAACGAGCACTGCAAAGCATAGTGCAAAATGTCAGAAATGGGAGAAGCCGTTGCCGCGAAGGATATCATATCTTGGGATGAACCGAGCCTCATTTCATTCCTGAATTTAGCTTGTGCTCATGACAGCTGGGAGGAAGACTTCGCCAACGCGATCACTGGCGTTGATCACCTCTCCGCTAATGATCAAGACCAGCTTGGTCTGAAAATAAGGTGAGTCACGGCTTAAATTTATTCCCATTTGGCAGTGGCTAACCGGGATTCCTACAAGTTCAGCCCTCCAAAAACTTGCGAATAAGAGTTTGGACCCGGCTGAGTTATTCGATACTGTGCTCTTATCGCTCTTCTGTCGCCGGAATAGCTCCCTGCCTCTGTCTGTCCTTGACGAACATGCTAGCGGAAACTGGTTGGCGAGGAGAAATGTGCAATTCGCAATCACATGGAAGATTGTTTGTTTCTTTCTTAAACCGTCTTTGTATTGTGAGAGTATAGAAGGATACTGATCATCAAATACGTCCCCGCCCTTGTGCGAAAAGTTGAGCACGATGTTCATGTTAATAACTTGGCCTACAATCCCGTCGGTACCGACTGACTAGGCACTACCATTTGCAAAACCATATTCCTCCCCTTGTGCCAGAACCCAAGCATCAGGCCAACAACCCAAGGACACGTACGTGATGTGTATCAAAGTTTATTACACAAGACAGGTGATTATTTCCCCCCACCACATCGTAACTAGACAAAGTTCATCACAAGCAACCTTCGCGTTGATGCTCATCTTGGATGGCTGCTTCATCATAGCGGCGCCCTCAGCCGCCCCGCCCGCAACATGATTGTTGTCAGCCTCAAAAGCCAAAGCCGGGCCTCTCACCGTCTTTCATCATTGAATCTGCTCTCGTCCAAGGCTTCCATCCGCGGTGATGGACCCTCTCAGCGCCATTGGCTTGGCGTCCGCCATCGTCCAGTTTGTGCAGTTTGGCTTCCAGATCGCCGACCGCCTGCAAGACCTGACTTCCAAGCACCCGGGGCAGGTTCCCAAGGCGCTGCAGAGCATATCGATGCACCTGCCCCTGCTGGCAAACTCTCTGTCAAAGATCAAGACGGACTCCCGCATCAGTGTCTTCGACTTTGACACGAAATGCATCCTCAAGGGGATCGTGTCGGGCTGCCTCACGCAGGTCCAAGAAATTGAAGCCATGCTTGAGGAGATCGCCTGCACGCCGGGCGATTCTCTGAAAACGAAGCTGAAAAAGGTCATGACCAGTATGAAGTACCAGGAAAGGCTGTCACGCATCGAGCGAAACCTCAACACCTACATCTCCGTCCTCATTCTACACCACGTCGTTGATTCGGCAGATGCGCCAAAGGACCTCGTGGACGAGACATATTTCGATGTGCGCGAGAAACCGGCCGAGAGTTATGCAGAGCGCAAGGGCCTCATCGAGCAGCTCGACGCTCACCTCTATGATGCGTCTCGGTCGCAGGTCACATCACCCACTGTCCTATTGCTTTCCGGCAAAAAAGGCTCCGGCAAAACGCAGCTTGCCCTTGGATACTGCCGCGCCGCCTACGAGCTCCGGCAGTTTCGCACCGTTTTCTGGCTCGACGCATCCACGCTCGAGAACCTGAACCTGGGATTCGAGCGTATGTACGCGACTGTCAATCAGAGCATCCAAGGCACTCGCGCGGACAAGATTAATTTTATGCGTAATTTTCTGGAGGAGCTCTGGCACCCGTGGCTCCTGATCCTTGACAACTACGACTCTGCGCTTCTATACAACAATATCATGGATTTCTTGCCTAGTCGGGGATCCGGTGCGATACTGTTGATATCTGAAGAGAAAGAAAATGGCCTCGGGAAGGTACTTCATGTGCCAAACTACCTCAGACCCCATGAGCAGGAACGTGTAAGCTCGCTGCTTCGATCCGCCGTGCAGAACAAAGACTTCCCCGCGATCAAGGAGGCTGTTGAGCAAGGTGCCGATGTTAACACGAAGATTTGGGATGAGTGGCCCTGTATTCACCGCCTTGCACTTTTTGGTATGGACGATGCGCTGCAATATCTGGTTGACCATGGTGCCGATCTGCAAATCGACGCCCAAGTTGCTCCAACCCTGCACTGGGCGGCCGGTGAGGGGAGCGAGGGTACAGTCAGGCTCTTATTAGACTACGAAGACAAGCAACTGGTGTTCTACTCTCAAGTCACGCATCAATCTGCCTTTTCGGCAGCTGTGGAGAATGGCCATATGGACGTCGCAAGAATGCTACTGCAGAGACGTAACGTCAGCATACACGCACCCAACAGATACCAACAAACAGCACTGGAGAGCGCGGCGGGGAAGGGAAAGGCTGATCTCGTGAGATTCCTTATTGATCAGGGGGCGCTGAGGGATAACAAATTACCCGGAGAGAGGGCTTTGATTTCGGCAGCGTCGCGTGGCCATTTGGAGACGGTGAAATTACTCTGCCTTGAGGGACATGTCAATGCCAATGCTCGACACGAGGCCGGAGACACCGCGCTGATGCTGTCAGTTGACTCGGACTACAACGATACGACACTTCAGTTGGCAGCGTTTTTGCTGGAACAGGGCGCGAACCCGGACCCCATCGGCTATCGAGATGGCCTGCTACATCGGGCATGTGTCCGGGGTAACGTGGACTTTGCGAAGTTGCTACTGAAGCACAAGGCCGATCCAACAGTGGACGGTGCTGGGTATTGTCCGCTCCAATATGCACTGCAATACGACAACCCGGAAATTGTCGATCTACTACTGAGCGTGGAGATCCCCGACGCAGAGAAGCGGACGGCCTGGCTCGAGTCCGCCTTGCTCTTCGCCGCCCGCATAGGCAAGCGCGGAGCGGTCCTGCAGCTCCTCGACCAGGGCGCCAGCATTGACGCCCAACTGAGAGAGGGAAGCCCGATCGGCGCGACCAGCCTGCTGCTTGCCACGGTGCAGGGCCACGTGCAGACGGCGCAGTTCCTGGTCCGTCGCAAGGCGCGGCAGGACATTGCAGACGTGGAGGGGCGCTTGCCTCTGCCGGCTGCTGTGGCTGGCGGTCATCATTTGCTTGTTCGAGATCTCATCCGCGCTGGCGGCGACGCGAACATGACGTCTGGCGAGAACAAGGATCCCTTGCTCATGGTGGCGGTCGCTGCCAAGCACGAGAAGGTCGTAGAGGTGCTCTTGAAGAGCGGCGTGGACACGGAGCTGACGAATAGATTTGGGGAGATTGCGCTTGATATCGCGGAGGAGAAGGATTATGAGGATATTATTCAAATGCTAAATAGTTGAATTGTAGGAAAGTCTGCTGTAGAGTGGCGTTTTCAAATATTTCGTCCTAGAATTCGTTCAGAATGAAGGCGAGCATGTCCCCTCGCTTACTTTTGCCAGAGAAATATCTGTCGCTCAGAGAAATATTGCTCAATATGGCTTGGATCGGCTTCAACGTCAATGAGCGCAATATATGTATCCGGTCGCAACAGGTAGATGGCGCCTTTCACGAGACCGGCCGAGCCATGTTCCGGTGCCCATTCAATTACCGTCAGCCTTAGGCCTGTGCCCTTGCACCACGCGGCCAGTTCCTCGCTTGCTTTCCCATATACGTGGATTTGCCATTCGATGTGGGCAAGGGACTCGTGGTTGCTTCCCCCGCTGAGGTTTACCCACGGGAGGCGCTCACCCGGCTTCACAGTGCCACAAGCTGGGGTGGCGCCGGCCAGCGTGGTGCCTGTGTAGCTAATGATAAATTGCGACAGAGCTGTGAACATGCGTCGCCGAGCGGCGCGGAAGCTGAACAGGATGGGCGCGACGTAGATCACGAACACTGAGCGGATGAGGCCTGCAAGCCACCCACGCTTCGTCATGAAGGTGAACGCCTTATCCGCGGTCGAGACAAGCTGTCGCGCGAATCGTATGCGCTCTTCTTCGTATGTATCGAGCAGGCTGTCCTGGGCTTGCTTGTTGAGGACAGCGGCGAGTTTCCAGGCGAGGTTGACGGCGTCGCCGATGCCTGTGTTCAAGCCCTGTCCGCCGGCCGGGCTGTGGACGTGGGCGGCATCGCCTAGTAAGAAGGCGCGGCCTTTGCGGAAATGGTCCGCAACTCTGTGGTGCGAGCGGTAGGAGGTGAACCAGTTGACCTTTATGTTTTCCAGCTTCATCTCGTCGACGGCGCGACCGCGGACCTCGTCAAAGGTGGCGTCGTGAGGCGTCTCTGTCGCGCTCCAGCCGGCAGGTGGCGGTGCCACGATGCCAATGAGGCGGCCGCACCCCTCTTGCCCGTAGGGGAACACTCCCAGGAAGTCATGGCTGTCGATGCAGAGATGAAGCTCTCCGTTCATGGCCGGCCCGGTGGCTTCAACGTCAGCCACGTAAAACACCTGCTCATAAGTGCTGCCAGGGAAGCCCATGCCGATGGCATGTCGGACTGCAGAGTGCGCGCCATCACAGCCGGCGATGTACTTCGCTTCGCAAGTTTCCGTCGACCCGTCGACCTTTTCTAGAGTGGCCTTGACGGTACCTGCGTCGGCGTCCTCCACGAAACTCCGCAGACTGGTCCCGCGCTCCACGGTGACGCCCATGGAACTCAGATGGTCGATGAGGAGCTGCTCGTGCTCATTCTGCGGAAACACGGCGGTGAACGGATAGGCCGTCAGGCCGACGGCGACATCTCCGAAGCGAAGTTTGGCGCGGAGCGAGCCGCCGATCCATACGTTGGGGCCGGTGATCTGGGTCGCCCGGGCCGCGACGGCCTCTCCGAGGCCGATCTGCGAGTACAGCTCGAGCGTGCGCGCCTGGACGGCGAGGGCGCGCGTCGTGGTGGCGAGCGTGGCAGCTTTGTCGATGATGCGTACCGGGACGCTGAGTTTCGTAAGCCAAATGGCCAGAGCAAGACCGGTCGGTCCCGCGCCGACGATTAAGACGGCGGTTGTTGTTGACATGATTTGAGATGAAGCAAGGTAGAAGGGAGTAGAGCCAAGCAGACCTGTAGTACAGATGATGGTTTATGAGCTTGGCTGAGGGCTGCGGATCATACAGACTCTGTTGCGGAATATGGGACTGCAAGATAGTATATATATATAATACTCTGTGTTGTTGTGATATAAGGGGGTATAGGCGCTACATAAAAATGTGGCGCGTCCATTTTTTAGAGCGTATAGCTCAACATGTGTTTCCGTCACGTGCGACTGTGAAGTTCCCGTGTCACGAAGGCTGAGGGTGTTCTACCAGCAGCATCGGCGGTCGGTGGCCGACTGGTAGCACTTCCGCGGAGCAGGGTGACCCGAGAGGCGATCGGCTGGTATTGTAGGGCAAAGAGAACAATGAGCACTCTTAAAATGGCCCTCGTATATGCAGGCGGATGTGCTGAGACCTGACAGCGTAACTGCTACCGATGCCTGATCCCGGCACACGTTCCTTTTTTTGTCAGCAATCGAGTTTCCGCCATGGAGAGCATAGTGACGAAGACGGCGCTGAGGAAAGTACATTCTCCTTCTAGCGCGGCCCGTCTTCCGTGGAGGATCGTTCGGGTGATGCCGCGCCGGCTCCGCCGCAAGTCTGACAAGACCGGGGTTGATGTGACCGTGCAAGGTGAATCTTTTCCGTCATTGTGACTTGTGTACATTTCAGCCATTTGCCTCAGCTATACCGTCTATACCGTCAGCTTGTACCTTCCCTTACAACGCAGGCCATCCCTCATCCTGGCCGAACCTTTCCTTGCTGACACCGTGGCTGACCCAGACGGCCAATAAGGGCTGACCACGCTTAATCAGACCAAAAAGTACCAGAGATGTCCCCGCAGGGCTATTCTGTATTTCACGCCTCCTCGCATAACATGCATCCGACGGACAGAGAGCGTCCAGCTTCCGACTTTGCTTGTGCCGCTGCGGCTTGGCGGCTGAAGTGGTTGAGAAGCCTGTTTCTTTGGATTAAGATGACATGACATTGAGCTTGCCACGGCATACACGAAAGATCCGTCATGCGGAAGACTCTTGCGCTGCTTTCCCCGTTTTGCTGAAAGTACCATAAATTTTTGAAGTAACTCTTGACGCCCAGGGCGACTCCCAGGTTCGACTGCTATTTCCTATGGCTCCAGACAACGCACAGGTTCCCCTGAGGCCGTGGTACACATTTTGTCGCTCAGCTATACTCTTTGGTAAGTAAGTTGAGGTGTAGAGATCTGTGAGGCAGTAGTGTAGACGTACTCAATGCATGCTACTTTATCCTGCAGAGCCGTCAGGCCTTGGCAAGCAGCACCTATGTCCACTTCCTAATTTCCGTACGTATCAGCTCCGACCACAGGACAGAGGCTTTATGCATACGTGCCTGCAAAGCCATCTACTATGCGGAGAAAATCAAAAGTCCAGGCAACTGCGTATCCTAATTGACGCGAATCGTTCAATGTCAGCCGTCTGATAGCCTGCACAGTAGCCATTTAAATCCATTGCCAAGGTTAACATCCTGCGACTATTAATAATCGCAAGTCAAAAATCTCGGTCAGCCTCCATGGGAGACTGTCCATTCCAACCTCGGCCTCAGCCTTGTGCGAACAATGGCCGGAGTTGAGATGTGCGGCCGGCTCCCTGGCGCCGACATATGACCTCGTCCCCGTAGATACCAAAGCTTGTCGCAGGCGGTACTACTTTGGCTGCCCATCTTCTAGTCGTGTTGCATCTCCCTCTCCGTCGCATAGGTCTTGCATACCTTGGAAGACACTCTCCAGCCCTGAGTCGCCAGATTCCCGCCGAGTTTCGCGCCGCAGGCAGCGTCTAAGTACTCGTTTATATTTTCAGTTGATGTTGTCAGTGGCTCTGCCTTGCAGTAGGCCAGGGTTTAAAGCATTCGCTTCCCTGTAAAACATCTATCAGGTGTCAGCACAGACTTTGACCTATGTCCCAACGGCGTGAGATCAAAACTTGTGAACGGTGTCGAAGCTTCGAGCGCCGCTGTGATCTGATCAAACCATCTTGCGGCCGATGTGAACATGCCGACGTGCGCTTCAGCATTTATATTCAAAAAATTGTCAACGTTACTGCTGCCCAACACCAATCTGGGTCGCGTCACTCTACATTCACCAATGTAGCTGCGGCCAATGCCCGCGCCGTCCCCCACAGTCGCATCTCGGCAGATGCGACGGAGACACCCACACCCATAGAGAGTGGCAACGGAACTGACGGCATAGCATACAAATCGAGAATCACAAGTGAGGAGGAAACGGGTAACATACCAGGCAACACTTCCGCGGCTAGGGGTCGGGTCATTCGCAAGCGCAAGCCAAACTGTGTGAACTGCCTGCTATGCCACAGGCTCAAAGTCAAATGCGACAAGAAACTCCCTGGAAGCGCTGCAAATCGAGCGGCAAAAACCGTATGTACTGATGCATGCAAGTGCAGGTTGTGTTTGACTTGTTGCTGCATGCATGGACTCTTGGGTGTGTCGGTTGAGGATGTGGGTTATAGGGGAGTATGAGGAAATTTACATGATCTTTTTGTTATTCTCGTCAATGGTATTAGTCTCTGTGTAAGAAAAATCGGGCGAGAGTATCATGGTATTGACATGCGGTAACTAACTGTCACGCCACTTTCATAACATAGAAGACATGCAAGTAGAGGTTGTCCTAAATGACTGGACATCTAGGATACGTCATTAAGAGCTTCCGTATCTTATTTCCATGACTTGCTTCCAAGGCACCATAGTAACACTCTGTTGATCCCCGTACAATGCAGGCTTTTGTCAGCTCCCTCCTGGCCCATACCTGACCAGCAGGGAAAACTTGCATTGCACTCTATATCATGCTACTATCGACTTTTTCGCTCACACCCTTTGGCAGCTGATAGACATGCGGAATTATGCGGGCACGTGGTGGTGTGACGGAATAGGCGAAGGAGGCTGCCGATACCTCATGGCTGAGCATCGAGAGGTACCTCTGGTTCTGCCCTGGGATGCTAACAAGTACAAGTACCTCGCCCCACCGTTGCGCCTCGTGCCTCGTGCGTCATCACTCGGTCGCATGGTAACCGTCCACAACCATCCGTCATATGCACCTTGCCCAGTCATAAAGTACTGCATCACCCGATTCGCCAAGCTGCAATCAGCTACTGCAACCTCACTCTGTATATTGTTTCGCCTGGTGTCGCTGCTGATTCCCCCTTTTGCCGGACTGACTGACACCGTCACCCCGCCGTTGGGAAAGCCTCCAAACCCCGCCCAAACGGCCCAAAAACAAAAGCTGCCTAACTGTCTTCCTGCATCTCACGTCTCACGCCTCACGCCTGACGCTGCCTGCTTCCTCGAAACCCGCCCCGTGAGCACCTATAACCACATTTTTACATCCAAATCGGGACCGCTCTGCGCCTCTGCACACGCACATAAAACATGGCTTCTGCCGTTGACGACTCCCCCATGCACTCGCCGCCCGGCCCCGATGTGCCACGGCCCAAAGGTAAGAGCGGCAGAGGAACTTGGCTGAGCCACGATGGCCATTCTATACATCTTGCAGTTTATAGTAACCCGCATCATCTCTAGGTATTCTAAAACACTCAAGCTCGCACAGCTCGTCCGCCGATGCCCGTCCAGCCATTCGCCAGCGTTCCATGAGCAAGGAAATCACACTCGAAAATACAAACTTCAACGCCGGCCACCGTCGATCATCGTCCGCGGCCCGCATCACCGCCTCCCGTCGTCAGTCGGCCGCCAACAACGAGTCGGCCGAGTCTTCGCAACGCCTTAAGTGGGACGAGGTCAACCTGTACCTGACGGAGCAGGAGCGCACCTCGACGATGAAGATTGACGAGCCCAAGACGCCCTACGTCAAGCAATATGATCCTGCCGAAGATCCGTCTGATGACGAGTACCAAGCCGACGAAGCCGGCACACAAGGCGACAGCCAAGCCGAAGCTTCTGTGGACGGTGCTCATCGTGTCCCTAAAGCTCCACGCGCACGTGCTGAAGATGACATTCCGGGCCTTTCGCTGGGCGAACCGGAGGAAGAGATCCCACAAGCGGGCAGCCACGCGACGCACCCAGCGGCGGGAGCGGATGGCTACGACGCTGAAGACGACGCTGCTGCGTATGCGGCCTCCCCCAGAGCCCCCTCGGAGAAGAGCGTTCACCTGGAGGAGGACTCCGCCGCCTCCTCCGCCGAAGACGCGCTGGTGGGCGCCTCCCCGGAAGAAGTTGAAAAACACCACAAGTTTGAAGAGCTCCGCAAAAAGCACTACGAGATGCGCGACGTGGCGCAACTACTGGGCAACCCGGATTTGCTCCCCGACGACGATGATGACGACGAAGAAGGAGAAGACAACGTGGTCCCTCCCGTCCCGACGATTCCCAATGGCCTTTCATAGCCGTTGAGCCTGCGTTCTCCTTTGGTTGCACCATTCATCTCGGCGTTCTGCTTGTTTAGGGACTTACCTTCTTCTTGCTGTGTTATTGATACGACAGATAGTCAACTTGGTACCTTTTATTTCCTTTATGTATGCCTTGAAGAACAATGAATTGAAGCTGTATAACCGTCTATCGACCCACACTCCCAATGATATGTACATGGTATGTCCTGGAAAGGATCGTCCTTACAACAGGCCTTTACGCGCGAGCTCCACCTTTCGCGCCGCCTCGCCGTCTTTAAAGCCGCCTTTCGAGATGCATAGACGCTTGCCGTCGCCGAATTCGAATTTATCCTCGTTGTGGTCCCAGATACAGGGGCAGTGGTGTGGGAAGTGTACGCATGCGAGGGAATCGGGACAGAGGTACTTGTCGCAGAGGGCTACTTTAAAGTTAGCAAAAAATGACTCGTCGGGAATGGCCGAACATCATAATCGGATATGGAAATAGGGTCTTAGCTTACAGCCCTCGTAACGTGCGTGGTAGTGGGAAGCGTCGCTCGGGTTGTTCTGTTGCTGGTGGTGGTGGTGGCCGTGATGCTGTTCCTGCTGCCCAAACATTTGGTCGAAGAAGCCAAACTGGGCACTCACCAGCGACAACAGCGATAGGAATGCTATTAACAAGCGCATTGTAGTAAGCGACACTCTGAGCAGTAGTTTTTTAAAGCTTATATTGGGAAAAGTCTGCTGTGCGATGTAAAAGCCACCGTGCTGTCACCCACTGCTAGCTGGCCACTTTCGAGGTCCCTTATCGATAGGTATTGGCGTATGACTAAGCCTGCTCATTACCAAATTTGAGTGTCGCCCAAGGAGCTGCAATTCGAGCGCCGATAACCTCTGGAGAGCATTAATCTCACAACGCAATGGCATTGCGATTCCTCTCGGTCCAGAGGCCGTCACTGTTAGCGGCTCCCACTCTGGCAAGACTGGCCGGCCTGTCGTTACATCCACAATTCAACAATGCTGTTGTCCAGGGTCAAAGATACGCCTCCGTCAAGGCGCAGGGAGCGTACAAGAAAAAGAGCAAGCGAGGTATTCCTAAGAAGCTAGGAGCCAAGCGCACTGGCGGTACGTCTATGGAAACACTATTTCGGCGCCATTGAGGCTTTTGAGCAGTTGCATGGCCCTCGCAGATGAGGAGACTGACCCCCGTCGACAGACCAGTTTGTCATTCCCGGCAACATCATCTACAAACAGCGCGGCACGCACTGGTGGCCCGGCGAGAACTGCAGCATGGGCCGCGACCACACAATCCACTCGACCGCGACCGGCTACGTGAAATACTACCGCGACCCGGCCCGCCACCCCGACCGCAAATACATCGGCGTCGTCTTCGAGAAGAGCGACGCCCTGCCGTATCCCGCGCACGCCGAGCGCAAGCGCCGCCTCAACATGACGGCGCACCCGATACGCGAGGCCGCGGCGGCGCCGGAGCTGTCGGCGTCGGGCATCCCGTTCGAGGTGACGCGCGTGCAGGCCGGCGAGCCGGACCGCCTGCTCAAGCTGCGCGACGACTACAGCTACCGCGAGGACAACTGGCGCATCGGCCGGCTGGTGCAGACGACGGGCCTGAAGCTCAAGAAGTTCCGCACCCGCAAGCAGTGGCTCCGCAACAGGCGCTGGCGCCGCGAGAAGGAGCTGGAGGGCCAGCGCAAGGCGGCGGCCAAGCGCGCCGAGCAGGGCGACGAGGGGTTCAAGGCGGCCAGGAAGGTGGTGAGCAAGAAGGCGGCCAAGAAGACCAAGGCCAAGGCCAAGAAATAAAGAATTTTCTCTAAGAATAGCATAGCATTCGAGGGGGGTGTTCATTCTGTATATTACCATACAATGGTTAACCGTATTGTAAGAGCCTGTCTAACCAATTACCAGTTATTACCAGCTTTTGCTGTGTAACGCTTCTACCAACAAGACTGGCTTCAGCATTCGATCCTGCGCCTTTGATTAAAATAGTAGCAACCATTAAATAATTTTGCTGCCTGCATAAACATCTCAATGTGATCGGATGCTGTCCGACGAGTTCCCGTTGGTGGATCTAGCAAGGAGCCCCAAGAGCCTCGAGCATTTGCACGCGTCGCGCTTGGCCAATCTGTTCGTTTCACCAGCACGACATCCAACCCACGGCCACTTCAATCGCCAGAATTTGCTTAATTGCTCTGGGGGCCATACATTCTGCTCGGATTATCAACACTTCGGGCTAAACAACTGCTGAACAACTGCTGCCGCGCCCTCTTCTAGCGCTACGTACGCCTGGCGACTGGAGCCCCTTCTAGGCGCCCCGGCCAACGTTGCGCCTCCAAGCACCGCCATGCCCAGATGCAGCCGTGACAGCTAACCTGATTGGAATTCCATCGTGTCTGCAACCGCATGATGATGCCGGGCCTGCGGCCTGATGCCTCGCGGGCTTTCAGCCACGTTCCGTCGCCGAACACGCCCGCAGCTCCGAGGGTAGTCAGCCATGTGCCGCTGCCCTCCTATGCGAAACACGTCCAATCGCCGGCGCAGCGCAGCGCAAGCACGCAGCCGAAGACGGCTGAAGCGGCTTTCGCGACTCCGAGGCGGGAGTTTGAGCAAAAGGCCCATGCTACCAGCCAACCCGCCAAGCCGCAGGCAAAGGCGCTTGCGCAAGGCGGCGCTGCCACGAAGCTGATGTCACTCAACTCGACCATCATGGCCGCTCAGCAGGAGTGGGAGCAAAAAAATCGGGCACGCGGGCGATCTAGTAGCAGCAGCAACCGCTCCGAATTTCACGCATCAACCGAGTCAGACGAGTCCAGTCTTGAGTTGAGCGAAGGTGAGTGGTTATCTTGGCTTAATGTGGGATGAATGCCGCGTGTATTCGAGGGCTCAACCATGCACCGCTCACTTTCTCTCAGTCTTCTAACCACACTCCGGAAGTAGCCTTGATGGGGTCCTCTGCAGGGCCGATCGCGGGCGAAAAGCGCAGTCGTGACGACTCATTGCCGGGGGCTTTATCCCGGCCTGCAAAGCGAATATTATCCGAGGCATTTGGAAGCCCGTTTACTACAGAATCTTCGCCTTCGTCGCAGGGAAGTCAATTGATGACACCGAGTCAGGCACAACGGCAGGTCCAAAAGCATACGAATCACCCCGCAGTCGGCAGAAGCGAGTGGCTGCAGTTCAACACAAGCGACTCTATTAGCACACGTGCTGATGGGGTGCTATATGAATACTTTTACAGTATGTTTGCAGTTCCGGCTTTTCCAAAGTACAGGAACAAGAATGTAGCTAACAGAAGTTTCAGCCGCTTCGACGCACAAGCCGGAAACTATGAGCGGCGCACTCGCCCCAACCAACTATCGGCCTGATTTCACTTCTCCTTTTCCCTTTGTGTGTCCAGACACGCTGTGCGATAAGTCCTTTGACAATACAAGAGCACTAGGTGGGCATTTTTCGGCCGCCCACAAGGGCAACGCATACAATGATAA
This sequence comes from Cordyceps pruinosa, assembly GCA_003025255.1. Lineage (NCBI taxonomy): Eukaryota > Fungi > Ascomycota > Sordariomycetes > Hypocreales > Cordycipitaceae > Cordyceps > Cordyceps pruinosa. The sequence goes on from LUFD01000713.1 coordinate 42,911, forward strand.
TTGCGATGGCACATTTACCAAGGTCGGCTTCTTCAAGAGAGTTTTTGGCGAAAGCCAGCGTGCCATCGTGGTATCCCGGGTCTGCGTGACTGGGAGCGAAGATGAGGATGCGGAGACTAAAGGGACCACTGTGCCGTTTACGGCAGCTCATGTGGCCTTGACGCGTCCTGATCCTTTCACACACGTCGCCGAATTTCTTCTGCCCCACGTCGACTACACGAGATACATGTCCGTGCCATATATTCGGGAGCTCTGTGGGCTGCCGAAACGCCGCGACTTGCCTCCCTCCTGGATTGAATTCCACAAGGGCAAGGACTTGAGCCAAAGGATGTTTGCCCTTGCAGTTGCCTTCGTCACCGGAACCGAGGTATTCGGCCGGGACGTGTGTTCCCTCAATGGTCAAATCGCCAGCAGACTCTCACAACCATCCATTGCCGTACCGGTCGAGCTCTCAGATGGGCACAAACGGGCGTACTTCCCTCAGCAAAATTGTGTGGGCTGCGAGTACTTTACCGAGATCCACGGGCAAGCTGGTCGCTGCGCTTGGTTAAAACGGCCGCCTTTCCTCCACCGGTATGAAAGACGCGTTGATGGGCTTGAAGACACAGATGATGATGTCGGCGCTTCATGCTACCCTGGCACAGAGGATGACGTGGCGCTGCAACGGCAATCAGCTCGAGCCGTGGATTGCGCCATCAAAGCCGGGAAAGCCGCGCGGCTGCGGAGGTCGTCGCTGGACTCGCGCGCAGCCCAATCTCCGCTCGTTAAGGAATCGGTTGAAACGCCGAGATTTATCTCCAGCATTAACCCCCAGAACGTAGCGCAAACAAATCCGCCCCCCTCTTCTAGCCACATAGCTAGATCTACAAGGGCATCAAGGAGAATAGTACAATCAAGCTCACCTGAGCCGACTCCAACGCGCAGCCATCCTGACCAGGCTCCTCCACCGCAACTTGAGATGGAAGACTGGGAAGTTGCACCCGGTCGAATGGTTGATTCCGCATGCGGAGAGAGTATGTATATTTAGCGCCACTCTTGTGACTCTTACTAATCGAAATATGACAGATATCGGATACTCGAACGCGTATCTGAATTGTCGTGAGCCTGTCAATATCTCTGAAGATGTCGCTTTCAACGTCCTCACGATTAAACCGGGTGACAAGGCTCGGTGGCAAGCACAAGAGTCGCAGCTGCGTACATGTTCTGTGGCGTCCGGCAAAATTGAGATCAAGATTGGGGCCAGCAAGTTTGGCGCGGGACCCAACAGCCTATTCATCATACAGCCAGGCGAGACCTGTGTGGTTACTAACAAGCTGTATATTGACGCAACAGTTCACTGCACCACGGTGAAGCACTATTCGCTCTCGTCTTGAGGACATGGAACCCGAAATATTCTCGGCATCCTGTCTCAAGCTGATTTTCCTTTCTCTTTTCGGCGTTTGCTTCGGCGTACCCTCCCATTGAAGCACTTGGGCTGTGCAACAACCAACACACTTACATGCGATGGGAGCCGTGACACGGCAGGGATTTGAAGCGCCCGCTCCAATAATCATCATGGGTTTCACTTGCATTGTACACAAAGCCTTCCCAAGACAATTTGCAATTTATACGCATCTACTCGCTACATACCAACCGTCGATGTGGCGCCGGCGCTAGCACGGTACAGCCATGTGGACAAGTCACGTACCGCCTAGTCCTTTCGTTATGGCAGGTTGCTACATATTGCAGTGCACCTTATTAATAGAGTCGCAGTTGCTTCGCATGGGAGGCCTGGCAAATACGTCACGGGGAAAACTCAGAAATCAACCGAGATGACGTCGGTTTCCTTTCCTTGGCCCAGGATCTATTGCACAGTTTGCTGCGGCTTTCGGAGTCCGCCTGTTGCTGTAGGGTTGCTCTCGATCTAGGCAGAGCGCGACCGTGACCAGCTTTCTCTGGGGCAGCCGAGGCCATGAGACACAGGGACCAGCTGACTATCGGGGAAGAGGGCGATTTTGAGCCCAGAAAGGCGTCAGGGATCCTTAAAACGCCGGGGTATGCGATCTATCCTTGGTAAATGCTGAGTTGACTGTTTTCAAGGTTTCGCTCATTGTTTAAGTTCCGGTTCGCATCATCACCACCTTTACGACTTACACAACTAGATGCCCTCAAATCGGATATTTCCTGGGAAAGCCCGCAATGCCACAAAACACCGAGGCACCCAGTGCTGCCCCTGCACATGCTTTTCCTGCCAGTCCCGCGAATGTCATGACGCCACGGCGCTTAGCTCGAGAGCCAAGCACACTGCCAGAGCAACAATTGCCGGCTCAAGAATATATCTCGAGCGCAAATTACAATTACGAAAAGTCCAAGGCAGTTGAAATCGAAAAGCTGGAGGACTTTCTAGCGTCCCCAGAGAGCTCTAGCGAAGGCGAGCGCTTTCTTCTCGACCCGGCTGGTGACCTCACCCACGACATCACCACTGTCGACGTCGTCACGGTGCCGTGCCCGGGCGGCGATCGACTGCGCACATGGAACCGCGAGGGCCTGCTTGGCCGCTACTTTGGCGCACCATCGATGCGCGATGCCGAAGTCAATAGCAGCAGCGAACGCCCATCGACCTCCTGGGTCCGACAGGGCCTCCGGCGTGAGGCTGACAAGGCGCGCATCTTGCTCTACGAGCACCCGCCACTCGCTGAGGGCACGACTTTAAATCGCCTCGCGGAGGAGTTCCTACATGCACTCCACAAGCTGCGCGTGCGCGAGGGCCAACCGCACCGACCTCTGCTCGTCCTAGGCCACAGCATTGGCGGCCTCGTGGCCAAGATGGCCATGGTTCGCGCGAGCCGCGACGCCAGGTATCAGGAGATCCTCCACGAGTGCTACGGCGTCGCCTTTTTTGGAACGCCGCACCAGGGATCGAGCTACTTGGCGATGCACTCCCTCGCGGGCAGCGTACAGCGCCTGCTGCAGCTATCCGCGCCGCTGCCGGAGACGCTTACGGCGGACCTCCGCGTTGGGAACAACTTGCTGGCGCACATTGACGAGGACTTCAAAGAAATCGCTAGTGATATGCGAATATGGACCTTTTATGAGACGATCGACTCGCGTCTGTCCGGGCGCGGTGCTGGCACCGGCATTGCGCGGACGGCCACGGGCACAAACGGCAATGCCGATGGAGAGAATATTTACTTCACGGCACCGCTGACGTCGATCAAGTCCGCCATTCTAGGCATGCGGCAGGAGAGAATCTTTCCACTGCAAAGCGATCACGCAAATGTGGCATCCTTCGGGCGACACAATGTTCCAACCATGCGGCTGTTCCTTCGGCAAATCGCCGAGCAAGTCGAGCACGCCGATGCAAACATTGCCAGCAGTGACAGCGAGCAGGGAACTGCGCACTGGTCCATGCCAAACCTGGAGCAAAAGGTCAACGTTGAGATTCATGGCTTTTTTAACGACTTCGTTGGCGGCACGGGCATGACGGCGGTACGCGCGTGGTCAACCAGACTCCCGCTTCGGGAATTTATCAACAAGGGCCCTGACGAATGCTTGAATGAGAGGTTGAATGAAGTAGACGGATCGCCAGGCATGGGGCAGTTCCTCAAAGCGAGAGGCAGGACGTCTCTGGCCCAAGTAGACGCCACCGTCGAACACTCGCCCTCGCCGTCACGAGCTATTATATCAGTACCTCCTGTCATGACTGTCAAGGACGCTCTAGGGATTGACAGCAAAATTATTGAGCCCATGGAAGGTGTGGCACCAATGTCGCCGATAATACAGGCCCGAAACAGACTTCCCAGCGCCCCGCCAGCATCATCGCCAAAGTCCCCGCCCGTCGGCCCAATCGCATCACCTCCGTTCTGTGCGCCATCGCCCCCCAACCGCTACGCCGCTTCCGCTGTCCCGCATGCCTCTCCGCTGCTGCGAGCGCAGTTTGAACAGGATCTCGTCATCGACCGACTATCGCCGCCGCTGCGTGGTCGTAGAGCTACCACGCCAGGCATTTCCCTGAGCCGGTCGGCGAGCCTGGGCAGTGATGGCGCGTCGCGGTTTAAGTACCGCGACTTTCCGCCATTTTCGGTGCGCAGTCGGAGTACCGGCGGTGATGATATGCTAAGTGCCGAGGACGAGGACATGGAGCCATCACCTGCGCTTCCAGAAAGTATCCTTGGCGTGAGGGGGGTGTTGGGAACTGGGAGCCGGAATGCAGGTATTGATACGGGTGTGCTTTTGAAGCCGGAAGCACACGCAAAGAAGTTCACCTGGATTCATTTGCCGTACAATAACCCTGTATGGGTGAAGGTAAGCCACAATGGGTGAAGTGCCCATTGACGGATTGCTAATATCGGGCACAGAGTATTTTGCAAACTCTCCAGGTGTGCTCAGGGAAGAACCTCTCGCATTTGTATGGCCCGGACTTTTGGGCGACAAAGCATACTAGAGGACGACATTCTCAGCATTACGCATACTTTGCAAAACCTGGTTGCTACTTTGCAGCGCCGAGAGCTCGTACGTCCATTTATAGACTTAGCTGGAAATTTACTAATTGCGTTCTAGTATCGCCGTTGAGCACATCAGCCATCAGTCCTACAATGCAGCCTTTTGCAGGCGAGGACGGCTTGTACACATGTCTCTTCTTCCCGTACCTCCACTTCGATTCGTACAAGAGGCTCCTTCGAAGGCGCAACTTGATCCTACAACGACTCAATCAAGGACGGTCGCGCCCTGTGCCCAACAATGTCGCCAAGATGGATTCCCTCGAAATGCAAGTCGTCTGGGAATATCTGGGCAATGACCCGCCCATTAACTGCAGGAGGACGCTGGATCAGTTTGGATACCCATCCCTTCGCGATACGCGATCCCGTGACGACGATCAAATGTTATACAAGCTGACCAAAGAGCGCTTTGGCAAGCATGGACTGCAGCAGCAACTTCATTCTCAGGGATCCAGCACTCGAGATGGCTCTAATCGCAGCGGAAACGAGGGCGGAAATCTCGGTTGGAAAGAGAGACTGACGCGTTTCAGGGGTCAAACCGAGGATCAAATAGGCGAAGAGGATGTGCTTAATGGCAACGTTCTGATGGTCGATCAGCTGTGGCTGTGGGTGATAGACACGCGTAAGTGGGATGAGACAGAACGTGGTGTTACATATAACTAACTGAAGCTCGCAGAAACTGTGGTTACTTTTTTTCCCAAGCGCGAGGGTGACCCCATCGAAGGGCCGCTGTTCCAACAAGCAGATCTACGAGACAGCATTTTCAACGAGGTCAACGTTGACTTGACACGCCAGTGCGAGAACGCGCTTGATCTTGCCGCATTATCCGTGCTGCATGCCGTGACAGTGCTCTTGGACCGGTCATCCCATCCAGACCTCGAAGTCTTTCGCATTTTTGAAGAAGCCATCAGCGTTTTGGTACGGAAACCTTCTGGGTGCATCTCTACAGACACCATGCTAACGATTAACAGACCGAGAAACTCACGACCTCTCTCAAAGAATTCCGCACAGAAGGTGTACGTGACAAAACCTTTGACTTTGAGCCCGTCGAAAATCGACTTCGCTTTATCCGCGCCCGCCACAGGGAAGAGGGCCGACGCGCCGAACGAGAAAACCGCGACAACACCTCGGCGCTTCTTGAGCTGCGCGACATCGAAGACGAGCTCGTCACTCTTCTGCACCTGTTTGAACGCCAGAGTAAGGTCATTGCCTCTATGCACGCCATTTACGCCCGCAGCGAACTGCGCGAGCATACTGTCAACGGCCGTCTCTTCCTCAACGAGGCCCTGAAGAAGGTGACCGAGTACATCCAACAGGCGGAGGAAATGATCCGTCGGGTTCGCGACACCCGCGATGATTATGATAAGCTGCTGCAAATGGTCCAGCGGCAGGCACAGGTGGACGAGGTCCGGCTCAGTCGCCTGCATGCAGACGTGGCCGGCGCACAGAACCGGAGTGTCATGATCTTCACCGTATTCACTGTCATCTTCCTGCCCCTCACCTTCTTCACCGGGCTGTTCGGCATGAACACGCGGGAATGGGGCGGTGGGAATAACCTCTCGCTCAAGACCATCGGCACCATCGCGCTGCCGTCTAGCTTCTTCCTGATCGTGGCCTCGCTCGTTGTGGCGTGGAGCACAACGGTCCGGCGGCTTTTCAACTCTCTCCTGCGCTTGGCCCGGCGCCTGCAGGAGTACTTTTACGTGTTCCTCTGGGAGCCTTGCGTGCGGGCGCTGCACGAGCTGGTCGGCTACGTGTCGTGGCGCCGGGACGCAGCCTCGGAGGGCGAGGAGGACGGGAGCAGGGCGAGTGGCGGCGCGGGCGGCGCGCTGCGCCAGGAAGCGAGCGACTTCTGGGAGAGGCATCGGCTGGAGCGTGATAGGGCGTATCGGATCCCGGAGGTGAATAAGAGGGGAGTGCGCAAAGGGTGGTCAGTAAAGACGAAGAAGGAGAACAGGGTTCGGTAGTCCATTGGGGAGCAGAGGTGGCATTTCCTTTCTAGCATTTTATTCAGCGTTCATAATAAGGGCGCCACGAGTGGCTGTAGCTTTCGAGATGGATGTTAAAGATGGACAAATATGTGCATCGTCACTGCTATTACTAGCTGCAGCGTGGTGGTGCACATTGGGCTGGTCGTTTCTGTTCATAGCTCGCATTTGCATTGCGTCTCATGTTTACATACGTTTACCACAGTGGGTGTGCCTATCTCCTACCTTTGCCTTTCCTCCATTCTGATGTTTCGCATTGTGCCTCTTTGCTGTGTACTCACAATTCTTGCGAGATTGCCCCGGTTCCTTGGCCACGTTGAAAACTGTTGGTAGGCAAGCCGGCTGTTGCAAAGTTCACGCGTCTTGCCCCATGCATCGTACGAAACGATCGTTTTGCGAAGGAAGAGCAGACCCGCAACGCGAAGCAAGGCCGCGTCAGAAGCGTTCCGCGCCGGCATCCAGGCTCCAGATCGGCCCGTCCAGCCCGTGCCGGCGGAACAGGGCCGCGGCCTCGCGCGCCGACCACTTCCTCCAGCCCGGGTCCGCGTGGCGCGCGTACCACTCCCGCGCAAAGCCCCAGACGCGGCGCAGCGGGCGGACGTCCCCGCGGGGCACGCCGCGCGCCGCGCACCACGCGTCGACCTCGGCCGCGTCGCGGAGCAGCAGCTGCACGGCGCACGTGTAGGCGGCGTTGTCCCACGCGCGGGCCATGGGCACCGGGAAGCGCACCGCAAAGTCGCCGCCGTCCACCAGGCGGCCGCCCGCCACGGCGACGGAGAGCTCGTCGCCGAGGGCGCCGGAGCGGGTGGTCAGCGTGCCGGTGCCGCCGGCGAGCTGGAGCACGCCGAGGGCGCACCACGCGCAGGGCGCCCACCATGTGCGGCGGCCGTCGCCGCAGGACACGACGCAGGGGGTGGGCGCGGCGGAGAAGGGGTGGCAGACCCAGACCTCGTCGGAGGCCGGGTGCAGCACGACGCCGTGGTCGTCGGTGAGGGCCCGCAGGGCGCGCCGGGCCGCCGCCGGGTCGGCCCGGAAGCGGGCGGCGACCTCGGCGACGGTGGGCGGGCGCAGGTCGTGCAGGAAGGAGGCGATGATGAACTCGTGCAGGCTGGAGTTGTTCATGGTGGACGGTGCGTCTGCTTGGATGTGCGGGTATGGAACGGTGGAGGCGGGAGGCGGCATATACTGGTACGATGCCGATATTCGGATGCTCGGCATGGCCTTTGCCAGTCTCATTAGAGCCAGTTTGCGTCGAGACAAATTGAAGCTCTGGAGCGGCCACTCGCCAGGTTAACTAACGATAGCGCACAATATTAGAGGTACTTCGTCCTTGGTGTTATTACCCTAAACTTTCATTTACTATCTGCGTCTGTAAATGAGATTCCGATAATAATCACTGTATTTCTATACTAACGTTGTACCGCCTGGTTTGCCTAAGCACTTCGAGCATCTAAAGGGATCCCTAACTCTAGTCACGTAGTCCTCCCACTTGCTCCAAGTCTATACGGCCTATCCCTGACCTCGTGCTGTTGTTTTGTCGGTGCCAGGACACCTTCCCCATGGCCACGGTGGTAAAGGGCAGCGCCTTAAAATAGAGGGTGAGGGTTTGTAGCGTTTGCCGGTAGGCGCTGTATAACGTCCCAATGCTCAACAATACAAGTGCCATTGAATCGAAATAGGTCGGCGTACGCGGTAACTGGCTCGCCACCTCCCGCAACCCTCCAGTGAATCATGGCATAGTCGCCATCCACAAGAACATGTACCACCTCGATTGTGTTATTGGCAAAGTATCCATCCAACCCCCGAATAGCTGCTGCCTGGCCATCCGGAACGAATGGGTTGTGCTGGATATAGTCTTCCGGGACAAATTGCAAGAAGGCGGCTGTTGTATTCTTCTCCACGTAGAATAGCTGGATAAAGTTGTTGAAGATTGCGCGTTTCAGTTCCAGAGAAGCCGGCTTGGGGGGGCACGCTTGCTCCGGCAGTGGTCGAAACAAATTCGCGTCAGCCCAGGAGGTGGCCATGGAAGCTGCAACAGCAGTGTAGAGGAATGCTAGCAGCAGAGTTTTAAAAGAAGCCATGATAGGTGAAGATTCGTTTGGAGCTGGCAAATGGCTGGTAAATGTTGTATACCAGGGACGAGGTATAGAAGTTGCTCGGCTTTGCTCAGGACTACCAGGCGCCCTTTATACTCTCACGATAACATGCGAAATAGAGTAAACTATATCAAGTGCGCGATGCTTTGTCAAGAATTTGTCACAACTACATATTGGTGGTCTAGGTGATTCGGAATTCAAACATGGTGAATTAGTAGTTTTAGGTTTACTTTTCATGTATTGAAGCGGATCTTTTCTGTTCGCCTCATTCTGTTCCATAAGCGCGATTAAGTATATATCTCATATATCACAAACTTAATCCATAACTACTTCCACAGCCACCGTTTAGACCCGCTGCATCGGGCCTCTAGGCGCCTACTGGATCGGCGATAACAGTGCTCGGCGGTTGGTTGCCCGGCGTCCTCCTACTCGATCGGCGGTCACGGCTTCGGCGGTTGCCTGGCATCCTCCCGATGACTTCAGTCCAAGGGATCGGGACGCTTCCCGGATGGGCCGGAATATCGTTTGTAACCCCCACTCGTTATCGTTAGAGAAGCCTAACTCCGATCCCCTGGTTATACTCTAACATGGGTAGCTAGGACGCCCCAGACGGATGTAAGTGGTGAGGCCAGTCACGTACTCGCGCCACTCGTTTCCGTCCACAGGGCTTATCCCTGTAGATGGCCGAAGGCTTATATCACTTAGCTTGCGTGTGTGCGCCTTTTCCCTTTTTTGTTTCTTTTTCTTCTTTTTTATGCCATATTTTCGGGAGTGGCTGTTAGCATGCCTTGGCCCTGCCCGGTTGTTGAATCCGATTTTGCAGTATATATTTTTTCTAGATGTTGTATTCTCTCGATATTCTCCAGAGACCATCCACAGGCCAGTACATCCGTGCCACCGCGATGGCTTGCGGTGATCACGAGCCCATGTCTCATGACGCCTCGCCTCGCCCTACCCAAGGCAGCTCCGACCAGCCGCCGAAAATCGAAGCACCAAGAACCCACTCTTCCCGACCTCCTCTTTCTCCTCCCCCGATCCGCCCCAATTGCGCCCTCTCTCTCTGCAACACCATCGACGGCCAACGAGCTGCGGGCTACGAATCTCGCTCTTCTGCTCTCCTCCGAATACCACGCAGTCGCTGCAACGACCGCCAACCAGCGCCCCCCCCCGGCTCCCCGTCCGCCGC
>LUFD01000713.1:52750-63299 GCA_003025255.1 Cordyceps pruinosa
GCCGCCGCCCTCAGTCATGGCCCCCCTCGTGCTCACCGCGCGCACGCGCACGCTCATGGTCGTGCCCGTCCTGCTGGCCGTCGCCACCGCTATCGCCCTCTTCGTGCACTCCGACGTCAACACGCCGATGCTGTGGTCGCAGTGCCACGCGCGCGCGCGCCTGCCCGGCCTGAGCCGCCTGCCGCTGCTCGGCACGCCGCTCTGCTACGTCGTCAGCTTCTTCCAGGCCGCGCTCGACTCGTCGCGCACGCGCGCCGTCATGGCCGTCGTGCTCTCGTTTGTCGGCGCGCTGCTCACCGTGTGCACCGCCGAGTCGGCGCGCGGCTGCAACCGCCCCGCGCGCGTCGTCGCCAACCCGACCCCCGCCTGGCTGCTCTTCAACCTGCTCGGCGGCGCGCTCGTCTGGCAGCTGCTCATCGTGCCCGCGCAGATCCAGCGCCTGCGTAATATCTTTGTCGCGCAGCGCCGCGGCGCCGCCGGCGACGGCGACGAGGAGGAGGAGGTCGGCGGCGCGCGCCTCGAGGCCCTCGGCGTCGACCTCGACCGCAACCTGGCCGGCGCCGAGGTCGTCGCCATCCCCGTCGCCGTCGCGCTCGGCTTCTACGTGCCGTCGGTGCTGATGCTCGTCTTCAACAGCCCGGCCGCCATCGGCGCCTGGCTCCCCTTCCCGCTCTACGTCTCCCTCGTGCGCCAGGCCGTCCGCTGGGCCGTCCAGCGCGCCTGGGACGACACCGCCGAGCGCACCGTGCACCTCGAGACGCACCGCCGCAGCCTCGTCGCCGTGTACGCCCTGCCGCTGCTCTCCTCCCTCCTCGCCCACGGCGCCATCCTCTGGAGCCTGACCCGCCCGGACGACCGCAAGGAGATGACCCGCTCGTGCGTCAAGTTCATCGAGATCGACTTCGCCTTCATCGCCGCCACCGTTCTCTACTGGGTCCTCGTCGAGACCAACTGGAGGGTCCCCGCGTGCATGGTCGCCGTCTCTGCGCTGCTCGGCCCCGGCGCGGGCACGCTCGGCGGCTGGCTGCTCCGCGAGGACGTCATCGAGAAGGAGCTCGGCGCCGTCATCGACCTCGTCGCCGCCGACGAGGCCGACGACGCGCCGTCCGAGCAGACGCCGCTGCTGTAAGAAGCTGCGGACGACACCTACTTGAAGCTGGACATCGTGACCACTGATTTGTGCGAGGATGAATGAAGCTCGGTTGTGTTTGACAGTTATTTGTTTAGTCCAAGCGTTCGCCATCTTTAACGCATAATATATCTCAGAGCGTAACTAATATACATATATACCTAAATTTCTCTACGCCCGTTGAAAAGTTTCGGTCGTCAGGTACCTCATTGATCGCTGCAGGTCGGAAAAGGCCTAGCTAGCCGCGTGGAAAACCCTCTTACTACCTTTACGCAGTCTTCAGCTTTCATTATCCAGCAGACGGTGGATGAATTCTTCATAGTATATTACGCTAAGCTTGAGAATGTACATTAATAGTGTACAGGTGTAATGAATAGAAGGATATCAGCACCCAAATCACCTGACGATGGCTCGACGCCGTCGCTTCTTGCGAATTGTCATGATCCGCTTCCGCTGCACTACACTAACGCCCCAATTGTAGATCATGTCACGCATGAGAATGATAATTGTGGCGACTACTGTCGGCACGGCACATGCCCAGCTGCACGAAGATTGTTAACGAAAATTGGTCGAAAAGCCGTCATTTACATACTTACAAGTACCAGATTCCCTTCTTAATCTCGGGAAATTCCTCAAAGTTTTGACCAAAGAAGCCCGTAATAAACGTCAGCGGCAGGAAGATGATGGTGACAGTGGTCAGCTGCTTCATCGACTCGTTCTGGTTCGCCGTAATGGTGTTGAATATGAGGTTGATGAGGTTCTCCGACGACTGCTTCAGCTGCTGCAACCCCTCTGTGATGATGATACAGTGGTCCAGTACATCCCCGAGGTACGTGTGTGTCATGGGCGTGATCAGCACGCCGCTTGCGGGATTTGTAAGTTCCCGTGCGGCCTGTTCCTGCGTGAGATGTGTGCGATGGTCGCGGAGTACGTTGACCAAGTTGTCAATCGGCAGCAAGAAGCGCAGCATCTTGTTAATCTCGCTGATGCAGATGTACAGTCGCTTGCTCTGCTTGATGCTTGGCGACGAGATGACGTCCAGTTCGAGGTCGCCGAGAATGTCTGTATACGCAGCCGTCAGAGGGATCGCGAGGTCGATGATGGCGTCCATGATGCCCTGCACCAGCAGGGAGGCGTCACAGGAATCTCGCAGACTGGTGCCGGGGGTGCCGAGGCGCTTAACGATGGGCCGCTCCACGTCGCTGGCCGATGCCTCGAAGAAGGAGATGACGGTGTTGTCGGTGGTCAGGAAGATGGATACCTGTTCGGCGGAGATGGCCATATGATACGGGGCTAGAGACGAATGCGCCTCCATGAACTGGGTGCGAGCCTCGTTGCCGCTGGCCTGGTAGCGCTGCAGAGTACGCAGCATGCTCGTCTCTGGTATGTCTAGAAAGGGCGGCGCAGCGTCCCCATTGCGACTCTTTTCCGGGTCAGCGATGGGGCGATGATCAGGATCCCCGCCGAAGAATCGGCGTAAGGCGTCCGTGGTGGTGCGTGAGGAGAAACTCTTGACGGAACTTGTGCTGTCGGCGTCGGAGTCTACAACGTGGACAAGTTTCTGCAGGGTCATAATTATGAATGCATGATTGGGGTACCTAGAGCAGTTAGAGCCAGACCAACATGAACACGGGATGGGAAAACGACCGACCAATCAACCTTGGTTCGGTTTCGCAGATTCATGATATCTTCGATGGCGAGTTTGTGCAGGCCCTTTGTCGAGCCGACGGCTTGAATGACGTCCCAACTCAAACCGTTGATATTGATCCAGCGGCACTTGGCCCAATCCTCCTTGGGCCGCCGCAGAAAATCAATGAAGCCATCGTTACCAAAGTGCCACTGCTGCATGCGCTCTAGTGAGAAGTCGACGACGGTAATTTCACAGACCGCGGTTAGCTGGGGCACCGAGGCATGACCGCCGTCGGGTAGCTTGGGATCGTAGCCAGGTTCGGCTCCGGGATGCCAGCCAACGCCGGGGCGGGAGAAGGGAAGCTCAAATTCGTCGTCGCCACCATCAAAGGTCCGAAAGGTAGGAGCCCTGCTGACACGTCGTCTAAGCCCGCCAGCAGTAAGGCCCGGCGAGGCTGGGCTCTCGGGGCTGGGCTCGCCCTGAGGCTGGGTATCGCGCGATATCGGGGGGATGTCCGTGTCGGAGCGCGAGTGCGCCGGGAGGACGGGTGGAGTGAGCTTGGACGCGGCAGCGGCACCCTCGGCGGTGAGATCATAGCTGACATGAGGGCCGGGGAGGCGAGCGGGGGCGAGGTCAAGACTGGCGGGAGAGCGTGTGGTGGAGGCAGTGGTATTCGCCGGATTGGAGGATGTGTCGGCCGTGGTGGTTGCACTGCGCGGACGCAGGTCGCGGGAAGGCATGTCCTCACGCCAAGAGTCGTCGGGGATGGTATGATGTTACGACGACACCAATGGCGGGGATCGCAGTGAGCGAGTGTAGCTTGGCGGCGTCAGGGGTGGAATTGCTGGATTGCAAAAGCCGTTGTGGGCGTAAACATGGGGCTTATGGGAGCCGGACACGGAGGGTGCTGCTTGTCGTTGTGCTTGGTTCATGATGACGATTGCTGTGGCGCGAAGTCTGGCGACGATCTATGGCTTGTTACAGCCTAAGCGGCAGCGGCGCCTTCCACAGAGGTAGAGAGGTGAGCCATGACTCGGGAGGCGACCAGGAGCGAGAACGGGGTAGGTAGTGGATATTCTGCAGATAAAAAGTGAGTACATACATCAATTGAGAAAGAATATTATGTGAGTCCTTGCGAGAGCTTGGTTTTCAACATCCACTGTCGTGCTACTGTTGCTCCGCAGTTAACGGTACCTGCTGTCGAACTGCCCAACGGTTGCGGGGCAGGCGCTCTCTCCAGAAAAAGCCGTTGACCGGAATTGTCACGACATGCAGGAGGAAGCGAGACACGCCATCTGCCACGACATCTGGCGGTATCTTCTGTCATTTTGATCCAGAGCCCCGTTGCTGTGCATGGCGAGTTGGGCGAGGGCTGAGGGCTTCAGGTGTGGCTTGGATGCCAGGCGTTGAGTGGTGGTTTATCTCGCAGTGGGCGGTGGATCCCGATTCCCGCGAAGGACAGGGCATGCAAAGATCGGTCAGTTGTCAGAAAGTGAAGACGCAAAGCCAGGATCCAGGATCCAGCATACCGGGCCCAGGGATATGGGATTGTAGTAAGTCGCATGGTTGTGAAATGCGCATGTTGGGAGGATACAAGGTGAGATGCCGTATGTAATCTGCCCCTGGTAGGTGGGCTCTGGACGTGTTTACTCAACACCCATACGAGGTCCTTGGTTGTTTTTGTACAGAGGTGCTTGTGGCTGAGACATTCATCCTTGTTGAGACCGGGGTTAAGCAACGGCTGCGACGGGATGAGCAAGGATGCTCAATGGCTTCTGGCTGGCCTAGCGTTGTTCTTTCCTCCTTCATCTGGTCTTGAGTCTTTATCATCGTCGGCCATCTTCTTCCCTCGATTCATCCGTTTGTCCATCTGGCACTGTCGTTGATCAGCTCCGAGATCGCTTGTTCGCCAGCTGCCAGCCGCCAGTTGCCAGTTGCCAGTTGCCAGCTGGCCGCCTCGTTCCGCCAGCTGCGAGATGTGCCCACCAAACAGCAAACACCGTCCTTCTCCCTTCTCGCACCAAACGCAGCTCCGATGCCAGCTGCTCGCAGCCCGGATCCCTCCTCACCCCCCTCCATCCCGTCTGTCGGCCGGCCCACTCCAGCCACAGCCCAGCCCAGCCCAGCCCGCCAACAGCCCACTTCAACCACCACAACCCGAATACATGGTACGGATACACACGTTGAGCTGCCCATACCTAAGTATTCAGTAGGGCACTCAATAATCACGCGTCCCTTTCCCGGTGCTTTGTATCGTACCTATGCCGTATGTCTGCTCGCAACGCATACCGAATACGTCTGCATCCCTATACTTTGCCGCGTTTCTCCATCTCAGCCCCAACGGCCAACTCCCATCTTCCACCCCACCACCCATTAGTCCTCCACCCTTGGCCGTTGCATTCACACAAGTCTCATTCACACACACAACGTCGTCTCACCGGCTTGTGGGCTTGCAGCTTGGAGCCCTGTCCGTCAAATCGGGAACGAGAGCTCACTCCTCTCCCCTCGCTTCCTGCGTGGACGTCCCTGTAGCCGTTGCACGCCGCTGCCGCTCTGCTGATCCTTCTCCTCTTCCTCGCCCATCTCCCATCTCGCCCTAAATCCCATGCTCCCCCCCCCTCTCCGAAATATCTCGGACTGCCATGTCCCTGTCCAGGAACCATCACCACTCACCCACCATGAGTTCCAATATCATTCTCTGCGAGACGGGCTATTATCGATCTGCCTGCGTCGAGTGCCAGCGCAGGAAGCAAAAGGCAAGTTCCGATCGCAGCCCAAGCCCTGTCATCCACATCCGGTCCCACGCCGCCAATCCCTGGTCCTTCTAGCCTCCATCGCCAGCTTCCATTGCCATCCCAGCCGCTGCCCTGCCCTCGCGCGACATGCGACTCCATCTCCAGCTCACCGTTGAACTCGCCGCAAGCTCCCTTTCACGCTGTCGCTAACACATGCTTCCTAGTGCAATCGTGAATGGCCCTGTGACAGCTGCCGCCGTCGCAAGGTTCCCGATGGCTGTCGCTACAACGAGACCACAACCTCTGGCGATTCCTCCAATGCCGCTCTGGGACAAACAGAGATATTCCCAGACCACTCGTCCAATCGCGTCAGTCTCAATGCCAGCGAGGGCCAGGTCCTCGAAGTCCTTGCTGAGCGTGCCTTTATCAATCTCGGCATCGACAGCGGTCCCAGGGTAAGCTCCCTTCTGTCCGCCCTTGCAACCGGATTTTCTTTCTCACACACTTCCTAGGAGGATGCCCCTCCAGAGCAAAAACAGGACATGGTTGAGCTTGGCTCTTCTGCCCAGCTTGATCACATCGTCAAGCTGCTTCCCCAACGACGGTTGATGGGTATGTTTAATCACTGGTATTTATACGCTTACTCCTACAGCCCCTCCTAACACTTGCCAGACAACCTCATTCAGCTATTCCTCAACGATGTCAACTTCCATTACTACATCATATATCCACCCCTGTTCCTCCAAGAATACCACATCTGGTGGGATCGTCGCGCCCACAACAGGTCCATCTCTCTGCAATACACTTGTCTTCTCGCCATGCTCTGCTCCTGCACCATCCAGCATGTCGCCGATGACTTGGAAAAATCAGTTGTGGAAGAGTATGGAGAGCTCATACACCCCGTCTCCGACAAAATCCATGCTGCAGTCCGTGAGTTGTCCGGTGTCATTCCCGTCGGCCACTACCACATGATGAACGTTCAGCGCTTGATACATTCATGTTACTGGTACAAGGCCGAAGCTCGCTTCGTCGAAGCCTGGCACGTTCTGAATCAGGCGATACTCGAGGCCAAGGAGCTGGAACTACACATTGAGCCCAAGCCAGAAGCCGTCTCTGAATTCGACCGCGAGATGCGTCGACGCCTTTGGTGTATCCTTGACACATGGGACTGGTACGTACCTAGCACACCCATTGATGCAACCTGTCTCACACTGTAGTAGGCAAATATCGTCCGGTCTGTCGCGCCCAAAGCTCATCGACCGTGGTGGCTGTACCGCCGAGCTCCCAGACCTGACTCTGGAGGGATACAACCCGTCCCCAATGGAGCACATGAAGATGCAGTCTCAGCTGACTCGTGAGCTGGCCTCGCGATTTGGCGCCCCCAAGAATATCATTTCTACTCAGGAAGTCCAGGAATACAAGGAAATTATCCTTGCCTGGGTCCGCCGTTACCCAAAGATTTACGACTTTTACGACCCAGACATGTCTCGAGATCACGTTCACCCCTGGATCTTTCCCCACAGATTCTACCTTTACACCATGACCTGTTTGCTGATTCTCAACCCCATCCGCCATTACATGGTCAAGTCCTACACCAAAGACTCCCCTGCCGATGAGCTCAACTGCCGCGCAGACGGCCTGTTCTTCTCCCTGATTCTCATCAAGACCCAGCGCAAATGGGTTGACAAAATTAATGGCAGAGATGGACGCCTGCACTTTATCATATTCTCCATCTTTGACACTGCCGCCATTCTTTGTACGGCCCTAGTCAAGGACCACGCCAACACCATCGAGAACAAAGAGGATGTTCTGCATGCCATTGCAGAGTCGACTGCCATGCTCAAGGCCTTGGTCAACATTTCCGAGACCGCCAAGATGTCACATGACATTTTGTATCGCCTCACCAAGAAGCTCAAGAAGCCTAGCATGTCAAAAGAGTCCGGCGATACCGGCCGAAAGCGCACCAAGTTGGCGCCCGTGCCGCCGTCTAAAAATGCTTCATCCGCAGCGCCGATGGCCTCGAGCTCTGCGAAGCCACAAGGCACCGCGCCCAAGGCGGCCCAGCCGCTTGCTTCTGTCCGTCAAACCGCAGAGACAAGACGGGCCTCTGCTGGAGCCTACATCCCCCCTCCCCAAGCAAATCCGGATAGTTATAGCATCCCGCCAGCGAATTCCGACGGGTACAACAACCCTCCTGCAAGGCTGGCTTCATATAGCAATGCTTCAGCATATAGCAACCCTCCATCCATGGCCCAGCCTATGCCGACGCACATTAGTGCCTCCGCCGCAGCGCACACCATGGTGCAGCCCATGCCTCGCATGAACGCTCCGCAAATAAGCCACCAGCAAATGCCACAGCTGGTGGGAGTCCAGAACATGCAGGGCTTCCCACATCAGCCGGCAGTGCAGATGCCCATGCCCATGTCCAACCCTAGCTACTTCCAGCCCATGCAGCCGCAGCCAGGCATGCAGCTGGCCATGCCGACAGTCATCGAGGCGGGCCAGCAGCCCATGAGCCACGCGACCACTTCCCAGTCGAGCCCGCCGATGCAGCCACTCGGCTACGGGCATCCGCAGCCGCCGCCGCTCGGCACCGGCATCTTCAGCATGGACGTTGCCGACGGCGTGCCCGCCATCGCAAACCTATGGGACGCCCCAGCAGGGCCCATGGACCCCATCATTTCTTACTCCATCATGGGCCACACCGTGCCCGTCAACGTCGTGCCCCAACCCCGCGAGCTCTTCGTGGGCCAGCAACAGCAGGAAGACCACGTTGTCCCCGAGCTCAATCTGCCCAACTTGACCGAGGCCGAGATTGGTGGCCTCGCACCCCTCTGGAACTGGCACTCGAGCAATTTGTTCCCAGAGGCCGCGGACAGCGGCGGTCCCCCTCCGACGTAGAGATGGTCAGCTCCTTGACTTAGTCCAGGGAGTGGGAACAGCAGCCTTTGTTTGTTTTCATTTTTTTTTCTTTTTCGGTTAAATTGTTTTGCGCGGAACCGAATATAAGTGACGGACGTAAATCGCATTTTTCTGGATAGCATTCTAGCTAGGTACAAAGATCGTTAATACGTGTGAATACATCATGTCAGTATCTATGACAAGCAAAACGCTTCATCGGAGATTGGTGATTGGAATATTACTGCCACATAATTCGTCTGCCTTTATCATATTAATTAGAGAGAAACAAAAAGGAAAGGACCGGAGAACCGCAGCTCCGTCATGTTACTGCTTCTCGGCCACCTTTTCCACAATCGTCTCGGGCGCGTCAGCAGCAGCTTTGCCCATACCAAGCTGCGCCGTGTCCCAGCCCTTGCTCTCGAGGTACGCACGGAAGCGCTCATCTTCCTTGGAAATGGTGTCCTGGCCAACGGCGGGTACAAGAGTGAGGGTGATGACCGCCGACAGCACGCACAGGCTGGACGCGACCCAGAACGGGTACTGCGCCGACTGGGTCTCGTTGCCGCCGGCCTTGCTAATGAGGGGGAAGACCCAGGTGCCGACGAATGCGCCAATCTTGCCGACGGCGGCGGCGATGCCGTAGTAGCGTCCGCGCACGCCCGTGGCGCACGTCTTGGCGGCCAGCAGACCAATGTTGTTGCCGGGGCCGATCTCGCCGAGCGAGAGGAAGATACCGTAGACGATAGCAAAGGCGGCGATATTTTGGGAGATCTTGGAGTAGACGCCGGCCATGATGAAGCCGACGAGAGCCTGCACCAAAACACCGAAGGCGAGGGCGTGCTTGGGGCCGATCCAGTCAGAGATGAAGGCACCGAGGATAGAGCCGGGGAGGTAGAACAGGTTGATAACAGTGTTCCAGCCGAAGATTTGGGATAGCGGGGCATTCTTGCCGTAGATGCCGGATAGAATGGTGGAGGAGTAGATTCCGAAGGCGTAGACGGAGAACTATGGCGCGAGTTAGCAGGCTGGGGGGATCCGGTACAGAAAGAAAGACGTACGTTGTATAGGAACCAGATGAGGGAGACGCAGAATAGACGGAAGCCATAGAATTTGAGGACAAGGAGATAAGGTGTATGGTGGCGCATCGAGTTCTTGGTAAAATCGTCGGGCTCCTCAAGCTTAAAGCGGAGGTACAACAGAACGAGGGGGAAGATGACGCCGACACCAAGAGCACAACGCCACATGACTTCGTAGTTACTGGTACCGGAGGCGATAACGACTGAAGTATGTTAGTTTGCATCTCCGGTCTGAGAATGAAAGTAGAGGCCGAATTATGGCGGCAACTTACAAGGCATGAATGCGCCAATCACGAAGCCGCCGTTGATCATGGTATTGGTAAAGAGAATAAACCAGCGATGCCGTGTGCCCGCCTTGAGTTCGCCTGTCGATTCAGCAGCGCCGACGCTTCCCGCAGGGTATTCACCTACAGGACGGAAAGTGTTAGCACCAGGGTAGTCGTCAATGGGCGAAAGAGAACGGGCACACCTCCTATACCGACGCCGACGAAGAAGCGCCAGGCTGTGAGCATGCTGAACATGCCGGCTGCCTCGCCCTTCCAGTACGAGCCGGTGGCGAGAGCCGTGAAGACGATGAGAATGACGGTGGACAGCGTCAGGGAGTTGGCGCGCGACCAGTGGTCGGAGAGGAAGCCGAAGAGCAGCTGGCCGACGACGATGCCGGCGAAAGCGATGCTGGCCACGTATTGGTAGGCCGAGGACTCGCTGTAGACGGCGCCGTACTGCCTAGAGAGGATGGTGTTGACGGAGCCGATGACCTGGTGGCACGTTTTTCGTCAGTATAAAGCGCGGCGATGGGAGAGGACGGAGGGCGGCCACTGGCAGCGCACATTGTTGATGTAGCCATCGGAGAAGAGACCAGAACCGCAGGCAAAGACGGGCATCATGGTCTCCTTCCAGCTCTTGCGGGGAGGCGCATTGCTCTCCGCGTCGACGTCGACGGGCTCATTCTTCTTCCCAAAGCCAAACATGCTTGCGTCTCTCTCCCTGTGTGCGCGCGCGAGGGGAGGGGGGTATCTTTTCGAAGGGATCGCTGAAGAATGCAAAGGAAGAATGAACGGCAGAGACGAAAAAAAAA
>LUFD01000713.1:72053-83452 GCA_003025255.1 Cordyceps pruinosa
GAGGACGCTGAGGACGAGGACGCGGCGGGCACCCCACTCGCGGAGGGTCTGGATGGCAGCGGCGCAGGTGCCGCCTGTGGCGATGATGGGGTCGACAAGGATGGCGAGCGAGGAGCCGGCGCCGGCGGCGGTCGGGGTGGTGGTGCCGGCGGGGATGTGGTGCGGCAGGTTGTTGTAGTACTCGACGGGGTCGAGCGTCGAGGGCTCGCGGTACATGCCGAGGTGGTGGACGGGGACGAGGCGCGGGAGCATGGTCTGGACGGCTGGAGGAGGAGGAGGAGGAGGGTCAGCGTGTGGTTAGGGGTGGGAGGAGGGAGAGAGGGAGGACGAACCGTCGACCATGGCGAGGCCGGAGCGCAGAATGGGGACGATGCACATGGTGCTTGGGGAGACGTCTGTGGTTTCGTAGTCGGCGCCAATGGGGCTCTGGTCCTGTTTTAGACGGTGTCAGCCTTTTTTCTTCTCTTCTCTCTTTTTTCTTTCTTTTTTCTTGATCCTCTGTGGAGAGAGGCGAAAGCTGAGGGGGCTGATCACGGCGGGAGGAGGGGAGATGGTACCTTGGGCCCCGGAACGACGGTCAGCGACTGGCCCAGCGCCTCGCAGGCGACAATGAGGGAGATTTCATGGACGAGGGCATTCGTCTCGCGCGCGCTGGTCGACTTGGAGCGCAGCTGGCTGATCTTGGCGCGCAGGCTGGGATGCTGGGAGACGTGGACGTTGGGCGGGAGCTGGGAAGCCATGGCTGGCGGTGTGGGTTTGTCGTGAACGGCTGTCTATAGATGTGGGATGTAGAAACTGCTATGGAGAGGAGGCGGCGAAGGGCGAGGGAAATCTGCAGATGCGAGAGAAGAGAGAAGAGGGGATGAGAGGGAGAGACAAGGTCGCAGCGTTGGGGTTGAGAGAGCTATGTCACCTGCTGTACCTGAAGGTGGGGTTGTTCTGCTATTTTGGCCCAGAGCGATAACGATTGCGGAGGCGGGGCGGAGGGGCCGGGATTTCTGGGGCCGGGCTCTCGGCGATCGGGATGGGTTTGGCCATTGGGCTGGGCGGCAGATGCCGATGCGCAACAGATGGGATGTGATTGGACGTGATTGGGTGCGTGGTTGCTCACATGGTGGGAAGTAGAGAGGGGTGGTCATGCTGGTGGCTGGCTCTCTGTGGGCTCCCCTGTCCAACATATATCGGAATGGATGGAGCGAGGAATGCAAGGAATGAATGAACGAGGGCAAAAACACACATGAGCGGGGTGTATAGCGGGAAAAGAACTATAAACAATGCACTTCCTTCTTTCATGGCGTCTAGGCTGCTACACTATTACTGCGTTGCGGCTGGCTATAGTAATATGCAGATGTCGCTCCTATAGAATCACAACCCCCTCAGCGGACACGGAATCGCGGAAGCTTCATCGGTCGGAATGATCGGATAGACAATCGCTTCGAACCTCGGCGCTCTGCCGGCATCTCCCTTGCGTCGTGCATTACACCTATAGAACCGAGCCCATATCTAACCGTTGTGCCCTGACAATGAAGTAGCCGGACAATGGCAGCGTGCTCCGTCCCAGGCGCCCAAAGCGGTGCCGTTTAGCCAATGTCGTCCTCATGTACGGGCACAAACACAGCTGGGAACCGCAGCATAGGATAGCAATCAGGATAGATTCTCAGTTAGCTACAGCCTGGCTTCTCCTTTCTCAGCCATCTTCTCGGCCATCCTCTTAAGCCCCGGAAGCGCATTCCAAAAGATTCTTTCCACTCTTCTCTTCCGGAATGCGACATCGTCATGCCCTCGTAAAGAAATCGCAATCGGCCCATGGCCGGCTAGCTGCAGCCGCCTGTCGTTCAAAAATTCCCACGCCCTGGTGGCCATTTGGTAGAAGCGCGCGATCTGAGACTCGCGGCAGGTCGGATCAGAACTGAACTCAATCTTGGCCATCCTGCACCTCCAAAACTCAGGAACCCATCTATTCACGTCCTCGACAAAGCTGTCAAACGTCCGTGGAATGTAAAATGAGGCGTTCGCATGCACCGGTCCCACGGTGCCGAGAGCAATATGCTGTAGCAAGATATTCGCCAACAGGTCGACAGGAATTTCATCCAAAACATTGGTTCCAGAGTCCGAGTTGATTGCGGCGCGGAAGGTGTTCGGTCCGCTCGCGGGATACATCAGTCTTTCAGAAAACTGGCTGATGGGCATCGACTCTTTCTTGCCAAAGAGCTCAAACGGCTCAAATATTGCCGGTCCAATGGAGCTTGGTCGTATAATCAAAACCGGTAGGTGTGGATGCCGAAGTGGGAGCAAGTTCTCCGTCAGGTGTTTTGAGCGTGCATACGGCCAAGCATATGCCAAAGTCCCCCGATCTCTGCCACTTAATATGTTGCGAAGCATTCCCTCAGGGTCGTCCAACGCGTAGTACTGCTCCCGCACAGGGCCATCTGGCAGGAAAGACAGGGCGTACACGCTAGAGACGTGAGCGAAAAGCCGCAAGTTGGTAAACTTCTCAGCAATGCTGGCAAGCTCGAGAGTTGGGAGGCAATTGCGAACAACAGAATCTCGTAGTGGTACCCTTAGGCCAATATCCGCAGCTGTATGGATAACAACAGAAGTGTCGTCACAAAGGCGTCTCAAATCCCCTTTGCTGATGCCCAGGCCAGGCTGACTCATGTCACCCAAGACGAAGTGTAGCTTGCCAGTTTCCATAATAGCAGGGAAATGGTCGGGCATCAACTTCGTCAGCACCATAATGGCGCGCGCTTGAGAGCCCCTGATGAGCAGGTACACTCGCTCAACTGGTACGCGGCACACGAGCTTGTATAGAATACAAGCGCCAAGATGACCTGTGCAGCCAGTAAGAAAAACAACTTGTCTTGCGAAGAATGACATGACACTCGTTCTTTCTGTGATATGGACAATGAATCTCTTGGAGGGGCTGGTCGAGTCTTGGATAAATGTGATTATGCTCCAGGTTCCAGACTGCTGGAGTATTTGGTAATAATAAATATATTCTGTTGCTCACCCAGGATATCCCGCCACAAGTCACAAGGGATATGTCTTTTATAAGACAGGATGAGACAGGTCACACATTGAGACAATCGTTTCCGCATTTACCTCAGAGCTGAGTGAAATGCCGCCACCCAACCACTCGTGACAGCCTGTCATGCAGCCTGTCGTACAGGAAAAAACAGGCCACCTGCAGGGATGATATCAGTCAAGTAGCTGAAAAGACAGTGACTGTCGTCACCTGTCTTACAAAAGTACCGTGGCGCAGGCGAATACTAGGGACTACTTCCAATACTGGCATATCCGCGCATCGACAAGTCATTATCTGGTATTATTCTGTCTCTTACCCCGGTGGATCTCATCCTCAGCTTTTCTTTTACGGCAGTGAAAGGGATTCTGTGTTTGGCCGCTGCATTAGAGCTCAGCTTGCCATGGGCACGGAACGTTACCACGGGAAGCTCCCGAGGATGCTTGACTCAGAGTGGTAAGCCTCTGGAAGGCCGCGGGAGATCCGGGTAGACCTCCCGGTGGTACGTGAATGAGACAAGATTTCATATCAGCGTTGGTAAGAATCAGCCGGCCATCACCAAACAAGAGAGCTCACTCTCCTCGCATTCCATAGAATTGGAGATCTGCCGCAGCTGTTGAATGTACACCGGCAAGTGGCGAGTTGATCCTCACCTATTTAATTCTGTTTGGGCAATTCATGTTGATTTGTGGTATGACATACAAGAGCTGCATGCTGTTACAACCATTCGACCTTGTGACGACGGCTTCTAGGTTAGACCGTTACGCCATAGAGACCTCAAAAAGATCAAGTAGTCGCAGCCGGCAAGGCTGAATACCCCTAGAATCCGCTATTGGCCTTCACGGTCCGTGACAGACCTGCATTGAGCGACTACTAGAATGACGAAATTAGTCTAGAGTGGCTTCGGCATTTGCCAAGCATTCGGCAAATACCCGTAAAAGCTCGAAGCAATTTTTCTTTATTTTATCGCAGAAGTGTTATCCGGCACCATCTTTGGGTGTTCCGAGTCTTGCGAGCTCCGATACAAGCTCCGATAAAATTCGGCGTGGATAGAGAGTCGGCAAATAGAGACACACC
Source organism: Cordyceps pruinosa (assembly GCA_003025255.1). Taxonomy (NCBI): domain Eukaryota; kingdom Fungi; phylum Ascomycota; class Sordariomycetes; order Hypocreales; family Cordycipitaceae; genus Cordyceps; species Cordyceps pruinosa. The sequence continues at coordinate 76,153 of LUFD01000713.1, forward strand.
ACACAATCCGAGCCTCAAACCTGTGCCACGCGGTAAAACTTTGTTTTGACGGTGCCGGTGACTTCTGAAGCCCGAGACAGTGAGTGGTCACCGACACTGACAAATTACAAGAGCAGGAGACTTCACCACACCACATGACGAAGTCGAGAAGTAGAGCTCCGACGGCGTTCTATGACCATGCATTTAATAACTCCGATGACCCGAGTCTCTCTACCTCTATCTTCGTGCATAGACTGATCGAATTCAATCGCTCATACTGAAAATGGAGGCGACACGAACCGGATTTCAGACGCAAGATGAACCCCATCCGACTGAGTTGGTCGACAGTGGTGTAAGTTCTGTCCTCTCTTCCACCAAATTGTTTGTACACCGCTCAGGGAGACAATAATTATTGACCTTGTACAGTCAATTGACCAAAAGATAAGTATTCATGAACTTAGAAAGGCAATCCCGGAGTACTGCTTCAAGCCTTCGCTTGTGTGGTCTACCTTCTACCTTGTTCGAGACCTGACGTATTCGGTCATCCTGCTAAGTGGGCTTTTCTACTTGCTGAATACAAACCTGGTGGCAGAATCAGCATTTTTGTACTACATCGTTGTTTCTGCGTATGGCTTTTGTCAGGGCATTGTGTGGACGGGCTTATGGGTCATCGCCCATGACTGCGGTCACAGCGCCTTCTCGTCATCGAGCGTCATCAACGACTTGGTTGGTTTCACTTTGCATTCAAGTCTCCTTGCGCCCTACTTCTCCTGGAAATCAACACACAGGCGTCACCACATCTATGCCAACCACATTGAGAAGGACCTGAATTATGTCCCTCCGAGTCGCTCTGAGTATGCCACAAAAATAGGCCACGCCATAGAGCTACTGGACGAAGCCAGCCAAGACGCTCCCCTTGTCCTATGTCTAAGAATACTTCTGCAGCAGACAACAGGTTGGAACTGGTATATTTTCTCGAACATTACTTGTCCTCCATCAGCTGTTGTTAAGAAGGGAATGTCAGCATGGCGACACAGTCATTTCGACCCATGGAGTGCGCTATTCAGGGACTCCGAGGTTCTGGCCGTTATTTTGTCTGACTTGGGATGTCTCGCGACTATATTCTTTCTCGTCAAGCTACACTCCATGCTCGGCTCTTGGGCAGCGGTATTCTGGGTGTATGTTGTCCCCTGGCTCTGGATCAGCCATTGGATAGGTAAGGTCATTGCCGTCTTGGCGGTTACTTGATCACCAAGATACGGTGCTAACCATACAATGCACAGTCATGATCACATACCTTCACCACACACACCCGAGCCTGCCTAAGTACTCGGCCGAATCATGGACATTCGTGCGTGGCGCTACAGCAACCATCGACCGTGACTTCGGCATAATTGGCACGCACTTCCTGCACCATATCTCGTCTGACCACGTCACGCACCATCTCTTCTCCCGCATCCCTCATTATTACACGAGAGAGGCAAGTGCGGCAATTATTCCGCTGCTCGGCAACCACTACCAGGGTCGCGGAAGTTTTCAGTTCAAAGACCTCCAGGTGGCTTTTCGCGATTGCCAGTGGGTGGAGAAGGACGCGGTAAAAGACAAAGCCCTCGGGCTACACGGTGGTGATACTGTGAAGCCTCGCGATCAGGCTTTGTGGTACCGTGGTGGCATGAGCCCAACGCCGGAGTATAAGATGCGGGGTGCAAGTTTCATGACCAAAGGATTGGCGAAGTCTTGATACTTGTCTTTCGGTTGTAGCGGAATTGTTTACGGACTGATGCTTTAACTTGAATAGCTGGTGGTGAAAGAAGAACCATAATGGGCTTAAAAGCGTAGGGTGGACTATGAACTCTTCAAATATTGGCAGACACGTACTGGTAATTTACATTTCCGAGTGAGATTGGATCGTAGGGGCGCACCTGCATTTGGGGAAGCCTGAGTAATGAACCTGATAAGAGTACGATCATCTGCGGTAACAGATGCGGACTACCCTATACAACCTGGGTGGCTTTTTGTTTGATTGAATCCTCTCCCGGGCTTTAATACAAAAAACGCAAGAGGTCCGTGTATTCTTCTTGTTCTCGTGTAGGATAGCGGTCCTGTATCGTCGTGTATCGTGGAGCACCCTTTCAAGATCCGGGCTAGAAGTACGCAGACGTCGAGCATCTCACTCGGAAGAGTCAATTTCCAAAAGAGGGAAGGCGAGGCAGTAATTCACGTCCCTCACTTGGGGCCTCGCATACCAGGTTCATTCGCTACTCGGAGGGCGCACCCGCCGTGGCAGCAAGCAGCTGCACAGGAGACCCCGCCATCGAATGCCGAGACCAGCCTCCGACGCAGAAATAATTGCATAGATATATTCAGTGGTATAGATAATAATTCCAAAGTGCATGCAAGCGTTAATCATAATACGAGCCCATACCCCCAGTTACTTTCGCGTGGCGAGCAGCATATACACCGGCCACTCCGCCGTCACCTGGCCGCCAAACTCCTCATTGATAACCCTCTCCAGCTCGGCCCACGGCGGCATCTCCCATACGTCGTCGCTCAGCGGCAGCGTCGTCGTGCGCAGGAACCCGCGGAGCCACGCGACGTCCACCTGGCGCTGCCAGCCCGGGTCCTCGAGGTGCTCCTCCGTCTCGCCCTCGCCGACGCGGCGCGGGTTTTCCTCGAACTCGCCGACGCGGGTGAAGCGGTACGGCGTGGCGTCGCCGGCACGCGCGTTGACGTGCCACCGCCGCACGTCGGCGAAGTGCTCCGCCGGCACCTCGACGCCCTCGTAGCCGCTGTAGCAGTTGCGGATGCCCGCGCGGATGGCGTCGCTGAGGGCGCCCTCGGCGCGCAGCCGGCTCATGACGGCCTCGGTCGCCGCCAGCCACAGCGCGTCCAGCCGGGCGCTCTGCGGGAAGTTGACGCGGAACGCCTGCATGCAGCACGCAAAGGTGCCGCCGGGCCGCAGCGTCGCGGCCAGGTTGGCGAGCACGGCGGGCGCGTCGGTCCAGTGCAGCGCGTTGCAGACGACGGCCATGTCGACGGAGGACGGCGCCGGCCACTGCTCCTCGGCGGGCGCCTGGTGGAAGGTGAAGCGCGAGGCGGGCTGCAGCCGCGTGCGCGCGATGGCGATGTTGGCCTCGCCGGGGTCGGACACGTACGTGTGGGCGAAGACCTGGGAGAGGAAGGCGGCGCCGGTGCCGGAGCCTGGGCGTGGTTAGTATGCGCTGATTTCTTTTCTTCGTGTAATGGAGAGCCGGAGACGGGTTTTCTTACCGGCACCAATGTCGTGGGCGGCATCGAGCTTGCCGCCGTGCGCCTCGTGGTACTTGATCCATGCCGCGAACATGGACGGTGGCAGCATCGGCCGGTAGCTGTGGTAGTCGTCCCACGACGAGATTGTGAATGGGTATTTGCGGTCCTCGGCCTCGAAGCCGACGCCATCGAGAGACTTTCTCGAGCGCCGGCGGCGGCCGAAAGGGTCCTTGAAGTATCTGGTGATTGTGGTGAGCATCATGTTGGGCGGCGAAAGTCGTTGCTGGTATCGATTTCGGAGTTGAAGGTTGAACAGGGAGCCTCTGTTTAGAGTGTCTACCGGTAAGAATTCAAGAGGGAAGCTTGAGAAGAAGCACATTGTATTTGCCTTGCCCAAAAAATTATCTACCGCCGGTTACGGGCAGCCAACTGCCGCTGTAAGCAGGGAGAGCATCGGTTGCGGACAGCGGCGGAGGCAGCGTCAGCAGATGCAACACCACAGGCACGGGCCCCGGTTGATTGACCTATGAAAACAGCGACTGGCGCGCAGTTGAGGCAACGAAGGGAACCCGTCTGACCACGCAGGCTGAAATTGATGCCGCAATGGCTGCTTATTGTGGTCGACAAGACCGGCGTGCAGGCAGGATGACGAGTTCACCTCACCGTACCCCGGGCACAGCCCCCTTGCAGAACGGCCGAAACTGGGAATGACTGCACTCATCAACCGCAATCCAGGGGGGTCAAGATTTCCGTCAACTTGGTGAGGCGGAACAACTCGCGGGGGTCTGCGACGGTCCATGCCTCTCCGATGAAACCCTTGCGGCATTGCACGACATGCCCTAGGGCCAATGGAGGAAATCCCCGCATATCATGTTGCTGACGAGAGGCAGATCTCGCCGCTAAGAGCCGGACTACGAATTACTTGGATGGTAGTCGGTTCTCGTCGCAAGCGAGTTGCGCTAATTTGATGTAAGATGAGGATGAGTGCCGGACCTCGGTGTCGGCGAGTTCGGCCGGTAAGACGGAAGTCGCCGCGTTGTGAGCATACAGACGCATGACAGTGTGAGCGACGAGGATTAAAAAAAAGAGCAAGACACAGGAACCCCCCCGAGAAAACACAAGTACAGGTTTTCAGTTTACACACGAGTTCAAGATGATCTATATTCCCGATCGGGCCAGCCTTCCGGGCCTTACTGAGCACCGTCTCCACCAAACGCCAAGCAGGAATATTCCCGCCATCTCCGGCCAAATGTCGCACTTGCGAGCCTCGTCTCCTTCATTCAACAACAACCGCTCCCGCCCCTACAAGAAAGCGACCAAGCCGTCCGCGAATCACCAACCTATGTCTCATGGCCTCGGAAGCCATCGCCGGCTCCGGGCGCCACGCCGCGACCAGGAGCGACCATGACTCCGACGCCGCCTACGACGTGCCCGACCGCTACGAGAACCTCGACGAGGTGGCCGCGACCAGCGACGCGCCGCTCGACGACATCCGACGCGGCGAGGAAGCCCAGCCGCTGCCCCGGCAGCAGCCACAGGGGCAGCACGCATCCCCTGCTGACGACGGCGACAAGAACAAGTCCCGCGCGGCCCTCCGCGTGTCGCGCCTCGCCACGCAGCTCTACACGCTGTCGTACCTGGTGCTCTTCTCGCTGCTCGGCACCCTCGCGCGCGTCGGCCTCGCCCACCTGACGACGTACCCCGGCGCGCCGACCATCTTCCCGGTGCTGTGGGCCAACGTCGGCGGCAGCCTCGTCATGGGCTTCCTGGCCGAGGACCGGAAGCTGTTCCGCCACGAGTGGGGGACGCCCGCGTACGACGACGCGCTGCGCCGCGCGGCCGGCGGCGGCGGCGGCGGCGTCGTCGACCTGGCCGCCGCGAAGCGGGCGCACCTGGCGGCCAAGAAGACCATCCCGCTGTACATCGGCCTCGCCACCGGCTTCTGCGGCAGCTTCACCAGCTTCTCCACCTTCATCCGCGACGCCTTCCTCGCGCTGTCCAACGACATGGTCAGCCCGGACCTGCACGGGCTCGCGCCGGGCCGGCGTGGCGGCGGCTACTCCTTCCTGGCGCTGCTCGCCGTGCTCATCGAGACGGTTGGCCTGTCGCTCGGCGCCTACCGCGCCGGCACGCACCTCGGCGCCGCCCTCGCGCCGTACACGCCGTCGGTGCCGCTGCGCCTCGCGCGCCGCGCGCTCGACCCGCTCGCCGTGCTCCTCGGCTGGGGGTGCTGGCTCGGCGCGGTGCTGCTCGCCGTGTTCCCGCCGCGCGACCGCTGGCGCGGCACCGTCGTCTTCGCCCTCGTCTTCGCGCCGCTCGGGACGCTCGCGCGCTTCTACCTCGCCGTCGCGCTCAACGCGCGGCGGCCGTCGTTCCCGCTCGGCACGTTCGCGGCCAACGTGCTCGGCACGGCGGTGCTCGGCGCCGCGTGGGACGTTGCGCACTCGCCGGGCGCGGGCGGCGGCGTGCTGGGCTGCCAGCTGCTGCAGGGCGTCGAGGACGGCTTCTGCGGGTGCCTGACGACGGTGTCGACGTGGGTGGCGGAGCTGAGCGGCCTGCGCAGGAAGAGCGCGTACGTGTACGGCAGCGCCAGCGTCGTGCTGTCGCTGGCGCTGATGATTGTCATCATGGGGAGTCTGAGGTGGACGCAGGGCTTCGCGCCGCTGCAGTGCCATCCGTGAGCGAGCATTGTCTGCATTACGATACCCCTGGGGGACGCACTCTCCCACATAGATGTATTATAACCGGGTCTGTTCATTGGAAGCCTGCCCTAGCACTACTATTGACATGTAATAAACTAGACTTTCCGCTCCGAATAACCCCAAGAGAGGAACCTTGCTCAGCAGAGCCATGGCTTGCTAACCCCAAACCACTTATTTACGCACATATGCGGTTGTTACCGCAAAAAAGGCCCGCACAGCACGGCACGCCGTTGTTGCAGAACTGGCCCCGGCCGTTGCACGACGAGCACACCTTGTTATTACTACAGTAGAGGTTTACGCAGCAGGGCACGCCATTATTACAGAACTAGCCCTGGCCGTTACACGACGAGCACACCTTATTGTTGCCGCAGTAGAGGTTTGTACAGTAGGGCACGCCATTATTGTAGAACTAGCCCTGGCCGTTACACGACGAGCACACCTTGTTGTTGCCGCAGTAGAGGTTTGTGCAGCAGGGCACGCCATTATTACAGAACTGGCCCTGGCCGTTGCACGACGAGCACACCTTGTTGTTGCCGCAGTAGAGGTTTGCGTAGTAGGGCACGCTATTATTGCAGAACTGGCCCTGGCCGTTGCACGACGAGCACACCCTGTTGTTACTATAGAAGAGGCCGTTGCAGCACGGCACGCCGTTGTTGCAGAATTGGCCCCGGCTGTTGCACGACGAGCACACCCTGCTGTTGCTGCAGTATAGGTTTGTGCAGTAAGCTACGCCGGTGTTGCAGACCTGGCCTTGGGTGATGCACCGCTTGTCGAGCTCGGCGGGCTCGAGCCCGGCCGCGGGCGAGGCGACCGCAGCGCCGAGGAGGGCCGAGAGGAGGAGCAGGTACTTGTTCATTTTTTGGGTGAAAGTCAGTTCGTTTCTCGATCTATATGGAAGTATAGGAGTGAAGAGATCAATGGCGGCGCTGGGATAGATTCTACTGGAGCCCCGGGCTTATATAACAGAGTAGGTGAGCCCGGCGCAGGACGGGTAAGGCCGATGGGATGCTGCAGCGCCCCCAAGTCGAGACCGGTCGATGGCGCCTCACGCCTCATCTATTCACTGGTCTTGACCAAGAGCAGGCTCGAGATTCGAGTTGGCATTTTTACGGCATGGAGTGGGTGTTGTGCCGCGGGCCATGTAGGCCGTTGTTTGGGCTGAAGGCGGGTGGCTGATCGTCGGACAGATTGGGCGGGTTCGCGACGACCCGGTCGGCGAGATTCCGATATTCCATCACGTTTTGATCACCTCGAAGTGTGTGGGCTCGTAGTAGGCTTTACGATGAAAACTGCTGTCGTCACTGCTCGCAGGAATCGGTAGGGCAAAGACAGACCCCGTCAATGTCCTCTTCTACACAGCTCCCCCCCCC
>LUFD01000715.1:1560-16463 GCA_003025255.1 Cordyceps pruinosa
GGCGCGCACAGCTTCGACACCAATGACTCCCTCTACGACCTCGCCTGGTCCGAGATCAACGAGAACCAGCTCATCGTCGCGTGCGGCGACGGCTCGCTCAAGCTCTTCGACCTCGCCGTCGACGACTTCCCCGTCATGAACTTCCACGAGCACAAGCGCGAGGCCTTCTCCGTCTGCTGGAACCCCGTCACCAAGGACACCTTCGTCTCCAGCTCCTGGGACGGCACCGTCAAAATCGTACGCCCCCGGAGACCTTTCCCTCCTGAGCCCGTCTTTTCGTTTCGCTAACAGGTTTCCTCAACAACGCAGTGGTCGCCCACCCGCAACTTCTCCGTCAAGACGCTGCCCATCGGCAGCTGCACCTACAGCACCTCCTTCTGCCCCTCCAACCCAGCCCTCGTCTCCGCCGTCTCCTCCGACTCGCACCTGCGGCTCTTCGACCTGCGCACGCCCTCCTCAGCCAAGTACCACCTCGTCGCCGCCATCCCTGTGCACGCGCCGCCCCCCGGCGCCGGCGGCGTCGGCGCCGGCGCCGCGCCCGCCGAGCTCCTCACCCACGACTGGAACAAGTACAACGACACCGTCGTCGCCGCCGCCGGCGTCGACCGCGTCATCCGCACCTTTGACATCCGCAGCCCCGCCGCGGGGCCCCAGGCCCTCATGCAGGGCCACGAGTACGCCGTCCGCAGGGTCGCCTGGAGCCCGCACGCCAGCGACGTCCTCATCAGCGCGAGCTACGACATGACGGTGCGGCTGTGGAACGACGGCGGCGTCCCGGGCGGGCCGGCGCCGGCCGGCGCGCGCGTCGGGCGCCAGATAGGCGTCATGAACCGCCACACAGAGTTCGCCACGGGCGTCGACTGGTGCCTGTTCGGCGTCGGCGGCTGGGTCGCCTCGGTCGGCTGGGACGAGAGGGTGCTGCTGTGGGACGCCAACATGCTCATGGGGCACAGGTAGCGGCGGCCTGGCTGCTTGTCGGGTTTGTTTGTCACGCCTCAACATATGCGCGCGGAGTGAGCGCGGTCTCTTGTCTCTCCGCATGTCCAGGAACGCGCATGTGTGTAGCGGGCGACGTTAGACAAGGGGAGTCGCTTGCCCTGCCTGCCTGTCTGGTTCAAGCTGGCTCCGCGGGCTCACCCCAAGCCAATAGCATCATGCATGGTTTATTATTCCTTTGGCGTTACCGGGCGTTTGATACCATTTTAAGGCTATTTTACTGTGTTCTCACCGGCTTCCTTGTGAAGACGAAACAATCGCGCAGCTCCTCTCCGCCAAGGGGTTCGTAGGACAGCGAAGGCGAACCAAGAGCTTTTGAAATTGTGGTTGTAAAGAGAGGTGTTATTATCCAGTTCTGCGCCTATTTGCTTTTTCTTCCCATCTAAAAAGTATCCCTGCATCCAGTTCTATACATTGTAGCAGACATGTTCTGCGAGTTGCCTGCCCATACACGGCCCGTCTGCCCATACATGGCAAAACCAAAAATTGCGAAATGCCGACTGCCAATAAAAACAGTTATATTATCAACGAGAAGCCCTTGGTGCCGCGTGCTTCGCCGCCCCGGCTCCGGTACCATCATCGCTAATGACATGGGGGGGTTCAAATCGTGAACGTAGTAACACAAGTCGAATGACAAGAAAAAAAGAGGGTGTATATCGATATGTTGTACAGGTGGTGTTGTCGATTTTTGTCAGGCTGCGCGGACCTTGTCGTTTCTGGGACCGTCTGGTGCCCCTGTCACGCTTCTTCCGCTGACTTGACGACAGTTACCACGATGGCTCTTCTGGTTTGTCCGAGTTGTTACGGAAGCCACCTCGGGAGCGGCCACGGCCGCCGTCACGACCACCGTCACGGCCGCGACCACGACCACCGAAACTGCTGCCGCCGCGACCACGGCCACCGAAATTGCCACCGCGGCCACCGGGGGAGTCCCTCCTGGCATTAGTTCTCATGCCCTCAAATGGGTCGCTGCTCCGGCGATCCTCTCTGTCACGCCCACCAAATCGATCCTCCTTGTCGCGGCCGCCAAAGCGATCGGAGCGGCGAGGGCCGTCAGATGAGGGTTGCTCAGGGCCAAAGTTGAGGTTGGTGCGGCCGAAGCCATTTCTGTCAGCCTTCTGCTTGGACACTGTCGGGGGCGATTGCCACCCCCAACCTTCCGTGGCCCATTCGTTCATCTGATCGACCATGTCGTCGCGGCTGTGCTTCTCAGTGGAGCTGAAGATGGCAACTCGGTAGGCTTCCTCGAGTATACGCGATGGCATTCGGGAGTACAGCTGCTTGATTGAGTCCGTGACTGCCGGTACAGCGTCGCCCGAGGTGCTGTCAAATGTAGCTGACTCGAGGGTGCTATTGGGCTTGAGGGGCAGTCCGCGAAGCAGACCGCGGGCTCTGGGGCGACTCAGATCGGGCAGGAGGAGCCAACCCTCGCCGTCCTTTTGCTGGCGGGCGGTGCGGCCAAGACGATGGATGTACGTTTCGCGATCTCGCGGGCAATCAACCTGGATCACATGGGTCACGTCTGGAAAGTCCATGCCGCGAGCGGTGACGTCGGAGGAAAACAAAACTGCCGACTGCGACTTGCGGAAGTTTTCCGCCGCCCGAGAGCGGGCTTGCTGGGTCAGACCCGAGTGGATGGCAAAGTTGCGGACAAAGCTGCGGTCGCGGTTCTTGGCAAATCCCATCTCTCCGGCAAGCTGGGTCATGGCTGTCGTGTTGAGGTATACAATGGCCTTGAACGGCCTCTTTTCGGGCGTTGCCTTGCTTTCTGCGATTCCCTTCTCGATAAGCTCGAACATGGCCGGCAAGAGGTTGTTCATGTGCGAGACAACGGCAACGTTTTGGTTGACGTGATCGTGCGTCAGCGACTCCGACTCGGAGATTGTCTGCACGAACTCAAAGTCGTCGGCGCGCACCATGCTTCGTGTGAGGCGAATCACCGAATCAGGGATCGTGGCCGAGACCAGCATGGTCTGGCGCACCTTCTGGTCAGGCCGCGGCAGGATATCGATGATGGCATTCAGCTCACGCTCGAATCCGACGTCAAGCATTCGGTCCGCCTCATCAAGCACCATGGCGGCCAGGTTCGGAGCCCCGATGCCGCTGCGCTCGTCGGAAAGCAAATCATGCAGACGACCGGGGGTCGCGACCAGCAGGTGACACCCCTCGCGGCGTGTCTTGTATAGCATTCGGTTCTTCTGCGTACCGCCAACAGCAGACTGTACAACCAGGCCAGTGTGGCGGGTAAGACGGCGCGCCTCCTCCGCAATCTGTTCAGCCAGCTCGCGCGTGGGGGACAGGACAATACCACGGATATCGTCGGGACGGGCCTCGTATTTCGCAGATTTGGTTGCCAGAGTCGGGTCTTCGTTGATCATACGCTGTAGGAGTGGCAGGAGGAAAGCAATTGTCTTGCCAGTTCCAGTCTTGGCTTGCGCAACGCTATTGGCTCGTGTTAGGGGTGGATGCAGATGCTGCACAAGGCGCGGCGCAACTTACATGTCAGTGCCCTTCAGGGCTGGCGCAATCGTCTTGGCCTGAACAGGGCTCATGGTCTGGTATCCCAAGTCTTTTGTGATGGCGCGCAGCAGGGTCTCGTTGACGCCCATGTCGGCAAGGCTCGCAAACTGCTTCGTCCACTCGTCGGCCTGCTTGCGGGTCTCTTGCAGCTCGGCCGGGGATTCGGCGGCGGGAGCGACGGCGTCGCTGCTATAGAGGCGCGTGATCTGGGCCACTGCTTTCCATGAATGCGCTGCTGCCGCGATTGATGGGCGAATCGCCTGCGCGGCGATGCGTTGCTGCCGTCCGACAGTGACTGCCGACTGGGGCAGGACCCGACGGGCAAGGCCCGCGGCTGTCTTCAATCCTTGGCGAAACATGGTTCGCAGGGCAGAAATCACGGCGGTCGCGAATCTGCAATTGGATGGGACGCGGAATGGAGTGGCAGAGTAATGAATGGTACAAGAAAACGGAGGGTGTGGTGAATGCAGGACCTGGGCAGAATGCAGACTGCAGAATGAGGCGGGAGAAAGTTTTCAACTTTTTTCCCCCTTTCGCCGCGCTAGCATCGCCCCACTTTTAGTAGCCAACTCGCCCATGCGACTCGCGTGGGATATTACTAGTACAGTTAACAGATGATACGAAGGATATTAATGATGATGATAACATGTGCTGTGAGTAGCGAGTATCACCAACTTGAACCAACATCATATTGAGACGCAAAATTTGCCATGCTGCAATTGAATCATCTTTGCTACTATTATGCACGCAATCCGTCCACAACAACCATGATAAAAATGCCATCAAAACGCCAGTAACCAACAAGCCAAAACTCCAATGCCGCTCGACGTCCTTTTAAAGATGCCCCTATGCGTTGCTAGAAAACAAATTCACCCTGCATGCCCCCTCCCCAGCCATCCCAGCCATCCCAGCCGGGCATCAAAATCCCGCCTCACAACACATCCTTGCTCATTTCATACGACCAGCCTCCCTCGCGTCGCAGCTTCTCTCTTGCCGCCATGTCCTTCCGGATGTCATCCTCAGTCAACCCGTCCGGTCCACTCCAATTGGCACTCGATGTTCTGGCCCGGAACTTGTGAAACCTGTCCTTGCTCTTGCTGAATACTTCTTCCATGTTCAGCGGTGCGGGCGGACCAAAGATTTGCGACGGGTCCATTGTTTCCTGCCGCATCAGAGCCGCCCGGAGGTCGGGGGACGCTGCCCAGCCTGCAATGTTGCTCATACCAGGATCATCCTCCTCATCTTCATCGTCAGTCTGGATTTCCGGTAGGTCGATGGCGTCTCCGTTTTGTAATTGTGGCGATGAGCGAGGCACAGACTTCGCAGCCGACTTGGCTGCAAGATATTGGCCAGGACGTGCGGGCGTCTTGAAAGCAGGCCCAGCTGCGTTGGGTGCAAAGGGAATATTGCCTTTGGAAATCTGTGCCATGTCTACAGGGCGAGTAGCCTTGCTTTGAAGCTGATGCGATGCCACCGAGGCCTTGAACAAATCATGAGTCGCGCTTGGGGGCGCATTGGAGTAGCCATTCTGGAAAAGTGACTTCGGCGGCAGATCCTTCTTAAAGCCGGGGGATGGTCGCACAGCATGTCCTTTGATGACTTGACCCCCGCTTTCAGTGTCGTCTTGCACGGCCTCGCTAGTCCGGCGCCTCTTGGCATCTTTTCCTTGATATGGAGGCCCTGCACGAGTTGGTGGTCGACGATCCTGTGCATCGTCATTGCTCTCCTGTCCGGCGGGGCGCTTTGTCCCGGCTTTGTTCGAGTTCGTTCCGTTTTGCTGACGCTGAGGGCCTGCCATCATGCGCGAGGGAGGTCTATTGCCCTGGCTTTCCATCCTCTGCTGTTGGCTCATCGTGAAATCTGGGGGACCGTTGGGCTGAGATCGAGCAGCAGGGGGAGGGGCTTTTGTCTGCTTCGCCTTCTCCAAGGCTGCCTGTCGCTGCGCTGTCTTCCGCTCTTCAGCCAATTCCTTCTCCTTCTTCTGGCGCTCCACTTCGGCCCGTCGCTGCAGCTCCTGACGGCGCTGCTCTTCTTGAGAAGCAGCACGCTTTCGCTCAGCATCAGCTTTCGCTTCCCTGCGCTTTTGGGCTTCGCGCTCTTCTGCATCCTTCTTCTTCGCGGCAGTTTCGGCAGCTTTCGGGCGCGTATTTGTGCTCGATTTCAGGCTTTGCGATGAAGCTTTGCTGTGTAAAGATGCCTTGCTAGCCTTCACACTTGGCTGATGCTGAGAGCTAGGAAGGCTAGCAGGGTCTTGTGGGTTTGTTGACTGTCTGCCTGCCTGGTGAAACTGCGAGTGCTGGGATACTGGCTTGACGCGAATGACAGTCGGGGCTTGCTTCGTCGCCAGATCCTCTTTCGTCGGTTTCACTGGTCGCTTGACATCTCTATTTCGTAGAGAGTGGGTGGTGCTTGCTGCTCGAGCGGCTGATGGCGGTACTACCTGGGGCACGTCGACCATATCCACATCCTGCGAAGCAGCCTTTTCTTCGTCGTCATCAGACTTCCCTTTGCGGGGGTTACCACGAGCCTTTGGCGTCTGCTTGGCGTGCAGTTGTTCTTCTTGCTTCTTCGCAGCAATTTCTTTCTCCATGGCGGCAATACGCCCCTGTTCCTTGCTAAAGACACGGGCTTTCTCGCGCTCCTTCTCACGTGCCTTGTCTAATCTGTCCATCTGCTCAGCCATGAGCCTCGCCTCCTTCTCCCGGCGCTTGTCCTCTCGCTGGCGTTCTGCGGAAGCTCGTGTGCGACGAGTTTTCGTGGGACTTAAGGAGTCTTCTGTATTTTGCGACACGTCCGAGGCAATTCTAGCTTTGGGGACGAATGAGGCGGTAGAAGGAGACGCATGTATTCCCAGCTGAACAGTCGAGGGCGATAGCAACGAAGACTTTCCCTCTGCGCTTATCGCCGCACTGCTCGCCAGAAGACTTCTTGAGCCTTTCAGAATGGAAGACAGCTTGCTCTTCATCTGCTTGAGCGGGCTATCGCGAAATAGCCGCGATGGCGATCCAATCGGCGTGTCTAGGGCTTCGGATTCAGCCACAGTTCCCAACCCGTGAGATACTGAGGTGGATTTAGTGAGAAGCAACTCGCTTCTGGCATCGAGCTGCATGCTAGGTAACGTTGTTACTGAGGCAGACTTGCCATGGGTTTGCAAGCGAGTGGCGTATTCAGCTTTTGCAGAGGGGAACTGTGGTTGGCCAATAGTAGCCTTTCCTTGAATATCTTCCATGACGTCCGCAGTGTAGCTCTTGGGCAACGCCGGGCGCTTCTCTGTTAGCGGCATTGCGCTTGGGGGTTCAATCCAGTCATCGTCATCTTCTTCTGGAAACGCGCCTGGTGTCGTCTGAAGTACTTTGCTGATGCTTTGCTTACGAGCTGGTGAAACTGCCATGCTCGGGTCTGACTGAGAAACTGGAAGCGCGTTTTGTCTAGCTGACGGAATGTTGGGATAGGAGCGGGCCGGTCCCAAAGTGGCCTCGTTAGATTTGCCAAGCTGGTTGATTTGGTCTTGGAGCCGTTGCGTGTATGTCTTCGTGTCAATTGTCTGGACCGCATCGTCTTCGGCATCCACCTCCATGGCATTGCAAATGTCCGGTTCTAGGTCGGCATCTTCCGTAGCATGGTCAAGGCTTTTCCCTGCGCTAGACTTCTCCAGATGGCTAACGCGCGAGACTCTTCCATTATTTTTACTGGCGGCTAGCGGTTCTCGAGCCGGAAGCGATGCAAAATTCAAGCTGCTCTTACGCACCACTTGTCGAATAGGACTAGACGCTTCGGAGGGTGAGTCCGCCTCGCCATTTTCGTCGGCCACATCCGTGAGATCGGAATGAAGAATAGGGGATTTTAGAGGCGACCGCTTCAAAGGCGACGATGACTGGATCTTCTTGGTAAAATTGTGGCGCATTGGAGATGATTCAGCATCGGAGAACACGGTCTGCTTGGTAGGTTGACGCGTTTGCTCCTCTTTGGCGGTCTGGAATGTCTTATCGGAGATGTCCGCGAAAAGCGCCTGCGACTGGCTTTGCTTCGTTACATTCATATGCTGGAGACTGCCAGTCCGTTGTAAGCCGGTCTCCAAATCGCTGAAGATGGGGGCAGCAGAGTCTATGTCCTGGCTACCGTAGTAGCCGGAGTCTTGGGTCGATTGTGACTGAGGCATGGGCTTTACTGCCGCTGCCAAGAGTTTCGGTGATCGGCCGATGGCTTTCGGGGATAGTAGACTGCTGACATGTGGGAAAGGTGCGCCATTTGGTGTCGCGGTAAACACATCAGAAAGCGGCTAGAGATCATTAGACGGATTCATCAGCAGGGCACGGGGAGACTTACGACTCGGACATCGCCCGGCGCAAGAGCCTTCCGGATCGTGCGCGGTGTCTTGCCGCGCAGCTTTCCTGGTGTCTTGAAGGCGTCGGCAAAGTTCCTGATACGTTATTAGCGGGCCGTTGGCACATCGGTGAAGAAGGCGCGTACGTTTCGTTTTCATCAAAGATACCAGCCATGTGCTCATTCAGCCACTCCATTTCATTTCGTGCCGAGAACGAGAACTCTTCGACTTCTGACTGGACGATCTGGAGGGCTGCTGAACGTTCCTCGCCAATCCATGGCGCGGATCCAACTTGGAGGCGAGGACCTCGCATGGCGGCCATTGCGACGGATGGCAAACCCGTGGGGGTATTTGGCGCAATTGGCAAGCTGTGCAGGTAGCGCTAGGGATTTGGTCGTCGAGGCTGCGATAGTTACGAAAACATGAAAAAGATGTAATTGATGACCAGCCACGAAATCAAAAGGAGCTCTCAAGGGCAGAGGTTCACGGTGGTGGTATTCGGCAGGTTATTGAAGCGGCCCGTCCGTTCCACAAGCAATGTTTTGATTCCAGCCAAATCTAGTTAGCGCAACATGGCACACGACACTGGCCGTGCCAGCGCGTCACTTCAACAGCGCGGCAGTAGATCACGTGAAGATAGCGTCTTATCAGAAACCAAACAAGGGATTGTTTACTTTCAGGTCGCGTAAGCGGGCGCCGTTAGAGGGCATGCGCCGCCACCACAGGATCGAAACAGACCAATCTATAAGCACGATCTAATACGGCATCATGAGGGTGATAGAAGTGGTCATCGATGTGAGCTTTCTCGACTGACGAATGCTTTGCTGCGCCTGTACTGACTATTTGATAGGGCTTCAAGTCGTACGCCGTGCGTACGGTCATCTCGGGATGGTTTGTTATACCGGCGGCGTGGCAAGCGCAATGTATCGCTGACTCTTCTCCAGGGATGAAAGCTTCAACTCAATCACTGGCCTTAACGGCAGTGGAAAATCGAATATTTTGGATGCAATCTGCTTCGTTCTTGGCATCACCAACATGACGACAGTGCGAGCGCAGAACCTCCAGGTAGACAACCTTCTACATGCCAGCGTACGCTGCGTGCGTCAGTTGCTAACAATTCGAAGGATCTCATTTACAAGCGCGGTCAGGCCGGCGTCACAAAAGCGAGCGTGACGATCGTTTTCGACAACCGAGATACCAAGAAGTCCCCAATCGGCTTCGAAGAATATGCGTCAATCAGCGTTACTCGACAGATCGTCTTGGGCGGCACGTCCAAGTACCTCATTAATGGTCATCGAGCTCAGCAGCAAACAGTGCAGAACCTGTTCCAGTCCGTCCAGCTCAATATCAACAATCCCAACTTCCTCATCATGCAGGGACGCATCACAAAGGTCCTCAACATGAAGGCTGTGGAGATCCTTGCCATGATCGAGGAGGCAGCCGGGACTCGAATGTTTGAGGATCGGCGAGACAAGGCCCTGAAGACCATGGCCAAAAAGGAGGTCAAGCTTCAGGAACTCCGGGAGCTCCTTAAAGACGAGATTGAACCCAAGCTTGAGAAGCTGCGCACTGAGAAACGAGCTTTCCTCGACTACCAGCAGACCCAAAACGACCTTGAGCGACTTACCCGAGTGGTCGTTGCATATGACTATCTAAAATGCCAGGAAAAGCTTCGTCAGACTGCAGCTGATCTGGACGGGAAAAAACAGCGCCATGCTGGGCTTGAAGAGTCGGCCAAACGCCTTCGAGGCGAACTCTTACACTTGGAAGAAGACGTCAAGAAAATCCAGGCTCAGCGAGAGAAGGAGGCCAAAAAGGGCAGCAAGGCTCAGGCGCTTGAGGAAAAGGTCAAGAAACACGCCAACGAACTAGTCCGACTAGCCACGATAATGGATCTGAAGACGTCTAGCTTGGCAGAGGAGAAAGAGAAGAAGCTCGCCTTGGAGAAGGCAGTCGCCGAACTTGAGGCCTCACTGGAGGAAAAGACTACTACATTCAATGCTGCAAAGGCAAAATGTGACGCAGAGAAAGATAGCCTCGCCAAGCAAGCTGAAGAGGTCGAGTCAAAGGAAGAGCTACTACAAACCCTTCAAACTGGTGTGGCCTCCAAGGATGGCCAGGAAAATGGTTATCAGGGCCAACTTCAAGACGCGAAGAGTCGTGCCAATGCGGCTGCCACTGAACAAGAACAAGCCAAGATCAAGATCACACACTTGCAAGGCAGAGTGAAGGAAGAGGAGCCGCGCGCGAAGAAGGCCCGAGAGCAAAATGCCGGCTTGCTCCGCGATCTTGATGGGCTGAAAGAGCAAGCCCAAAGGCTAGCGAAGGAATTGTCCAAGCTTGGGTTTGAGCCCGGCCAGGAGGAAGAAATGCACAAGCAAGAATCAACCCTGCAACAAACTATCCGTGGTCTACGTCAAGAAGCGGACAAGCTCAAGAGAAAGGTTGCCAACATCGACTTCAACTACGCCGACCCAGTCCCCAACTTCGATCGTTCAAAGGTCAAGGGTCTGGTTGCTCAGCTTTTCACCCTCGACAAAAACCATACCGAGGCAGGAACCGCGCTGGAGATTTGTGCTGGTGGCCGCCTATACAATGTGGTTGTTGATTCGGAGGTAACTGGCACACAGCTTCTGCAGAAGGGCAAACTCAGGAAACGCGTTACCATCATCCCCCTCAACAAAATCTCTGCCTTCAAGGCGTCAGCGCAGACGATCGCGACCGCCCAAAACATTGCCCCTGGCAAAGTCAACCTCGCTCTATCGTTAGTCGGATATGACGATGAAGTTTCCTCTGCTATGGAGTACGTGTTCGGAAATACTCTGGTCTGCGAAGATGCAGAGACTGCGAAGCGTGTTACATTCGACCCAAGTGTCAAGATGCGCAGTATCACCCTTGAAGGAGACTCTTACGATCCATCAGGAACTCTTTCCGGTGGCAGTGCTCCAACTTCTAGTGGTGTTCTCGTTACACTACAGCAACTCAACGGCTTAACTCGTGAGATTAATGAGGCAGAGAGCTCTCTCAAACATATTCAGGCCAAGATGGCCAAAGAAAAGTCGAAGCTCGACCAAGCTCGCCGCATTAAGCAAGATCTTGACCTGAAAAATCACGAGATTAAGCTAGGCGAAGAACAAATTAGCGGAAACTCCTCATCGTCGATTATCCAAGAGGTTGAAAACATGAAAACGACAATTGGCGAGCTTCAAGAGAGCATAGTTCAAGCGAAGGCTCGCCAGGTGGAAGCCAATAGTGATGTCAAGCGCATCGAGAAGGACATGAAAGATTTCGACAGCAACAAAGATGGAAAGCTCATTGAGCTGCAAAGGTCGGTTGATAAGCTTCGTGCTGATCTACAAAAGAACACGGGAGCTGTCAAGGCGCTACAAAAACGTCTTCAGGGTGCGCAGCTTGACTTGGAACAAGTGAACACTGATCTCACAGCGTCTCGGGATCAGGCTCAGGAAGCTGGTTTCAGTATCAAGACGCAGGAAAACGACATGAAAGAGGTCGCCAACCAGCAAATTCAGCTGAAGAAGACTCACGAATCTATGCAAGCTGATCTGGATGATGAACGCGCGAAATTGAGCCAATTCGACGATGAGCTTCGAGCCCTTGACGAGGCTACACGTTCAAAGAATGCTCGCATCGCCGAGGAAGGTCTAGAGATGCAAAAGCTGGGTCATCAGATTGAGAAATTCAACAAGGAACAGCAAACTGCAGCTGAGAACGTCTCTCGACTAGAAGGTGACCATGACTGGATCCATGATGAGCACGAGAAGTTCGGTCGCAGCAGCACACCGTACGACTTCAAAGGCCAGAACATTGCCGAGTGCAAGTCGACCCTACGCAACTTGACGGAGCGCTCGCAAGGGATGAAGAAGAAGATCAACCCGAAAGTCATGAACATGATTGATAGTGTAGAGAAGAAGGAGGTGTCTCTGAAAAACATGATCAAGACTGTCATTCGCGACAAGAGGAAGATCGAGGAAACCATCTTCAGCCTGGATGACTACAAGAAAAAAGCCTTGCAGGAAACATGGGAAAAGGTAAATGGTGACTTTGGTCAGATCTTCTCCGAGCTGCTGCCAGGTGGCAGTTTCGCGAAACTAGATCCTCCTGAGGGCAAGACAATCGGTGACGGTCTGGAAGTGAAGGTGTGCTTGGGCAAAGTGTGGAAGCAGAGTCTCACAGAGCTCAGTGGTGGTCAACGGTAAGATGCTCGGTAGCACGGTATTTCATGCTATATGCTAACGTTCTTGGTAGGTCCTTGGTTGCACTGTCTCTGATCATGGCACTCCTGCAATTCAAGCCGGCTCCGATGTACATCCTGGACGAGGTTGATGCCGCACTGGATCTATCGCATACGCAAAACATCGGACGTCTCATTAAAACTCGCTTCAAGGGCTCACAGTTCATCGTGGTCAGTCTTAAAGATGGCATGTTCCAGAATGCCAACCGCATTTTCCGAACGCGCTTCAGCGAAGGCACCAGTATGGTGCAAGCCTTGACACCGGCCGACCTGAAGTAAATAGGGCGGCATGGCACCAGGCCTCCCTAACCAAGGCCACGCTTTGCCGTCGTCGGTGTTTTGTACATGTGCCTTACCAACATACTGGAATTCTTGATGTCGTTTATGATCTGCTGGATATGGGACTGGAAAGTACTGGGAGCGTGGAGAATTGCGTTTCTGTTTATTGCATTTGATACATTTTTAATACAAGTGATCTATCTTATGAGCATGAAGTAGTTTACAAGCAGAGGACATTGCGCCTTGACTCATAGGGCGTGGTGTGGTCCTCGCTCCAGGACAGCAATCTCCATGCCGACTCGGATGGTGGATTGCAAGTGGTTCTGCCTCCCGTCAGCCGAGAAGAGAGGGCACATTTGCATCCCCATGCAGCCTTTCTTCGGAGCACCGGCATCAATCTCCCTGTAGTGTCGCAGGGCGTAATCTGGCTCTACCTTGTGACGAATCCCAGTGGACGGATCGACATTTGGCAATTTGCATCTACAACTCGGCATGATAGATTAGCTAGAGACCCGGATATTCCCGATCAGGGATCGGGGGTTGCGCCACCCCTTCCGGTGAAACGTGTGTACTTGCCTAACGGTTCGACAGGAGACGTCAAAGACGGCGTCTGTGTCCTTGCGGCTCAAAGCCTTGAACCGAACGGTCTTCCAGTCATCTTCATCATACTCTGCCAGCCCGGATACTAGAGAAAAGGAGCAGCAGGTCAGTAACAAGAGCATTCAAGGTTCGTAGAATTTCATGTTGTCCTCTTTGTTTTGTCTGGTTTGCCGCCCTATACTACAATCTTCATAACATGCTCGAGCCGGCAGGGACAGGGAAACAAGCTTCCCTGCCACCATCCGACAGCGGGAGGATTGAGCTGAATGCACTGTCTACTCACCAACAATATTGGGTCTGAACCGACGACAATCCAGCCTATCAATGTCTGCGTCCCGTCGAATCTTGGACTCCAGCGCTCGAACACTGCTGAGGTTCAGCAGGTGCAGCGGGTACTAAGGCCAGCCACGTCAGTAATTTAACTTTCCAATCTAGCACTCTTATGCTTCATGCATGCGAATATAGATTCAAACTGGGCCGAAGACACAGATGGCAGGAAACAAGTCGTGTGGACCAGCAGCAACGCCGTCGGAGCTACCATGCTACTCTGATGCAACAACGCTAAGTTGGACGAAACAAGGAAGAACGGGGGTGTGCATAAGCCATTCATGTTCGACTGGATACGTGCGGTGGAATATGAGTAATATATTGAGCAGGCAATCTGGACGCAACGAACTAGCTCTCACTTACTGCATCCTGGAAGTCAATTTCAGGCTGGTAGCCGGCCACGTCGCGCGTCGGGGCGCTCTCAAACACCTGGCGGCGCTGGGCGGGATCCAGGCGGAAGAGGGTCAGGTCGCGCGGCGCGAGCCCGAGATACAGGGCGAGCTCCGCGGGCAGCTCGGCGCCCATGTCGAGGGCCGGGACCGCCTTGCGGAAGACGGTGACCTCGGCATGGGCGTAGCCGCGGGCCTTGGCCTCGCGCGCGGACGGGAAGGCCAAGGGCAGCATGAACTCGCGCTCGGGAGCAGCCGAGAGGCCTCGGCTCAGCTTGGCCGCCAGCGTCTCGACGAGGCCCCTGGCGCCGGGGCTGCGCCAGGGGAAGCGCACGACCACGAAGGTGTCGCCGGCGCCGGTCCCGTCGGCGCCGGTCATGGGGCCGAGCTGCCGGCTGTGCTTGGAGGCGTCGGGCACCCACAGGTCGACGCTGACGGTGGCCATGCGCGCGACCTGGCGCAGCGTGAGCACCTCCCAGTAGTCCATGTCGCTGCCGCCGCCGGGCGAGGCTGCTGCCGGCTTGGCGGGCGTGTCAGGAGCGGTGGCGGCGCCGGGGACGGCATCGCGCGCTGTCGGCGCCGTCCGCTTCCTGGTTCTGCGCTGCGCGAGGCAGAAGACGCGGTCGTGCTCCAGGCCCGTGGGCAGCACGGTCGCCTCGGCCAGCTCGATGCCGCGGCACGACTTGAGCGGGTAGATGTGCAGGCTGCGAATCCTGGGCGGCGGCGCGCTCATGCCCGCGTGGGCGCTGGCCGGGCCCTCGGAGGCGCCTGCTGCTGCTGCTGCGACCGGCGGCGCGGTCCATTGGTCGCGCAGGTTGCTCTCCCGCTGGGGGATCCCGAGCTTGGTGTGCGTCTGCCCGAGGGCGTCGGATCTCTCCACCGGGACGGGCGGGAATATGATGAGGATGGGGATGGAGAAGACGACGAGGGTGACGAGGAACATGAACACCGAGGACGCGTCCAACAGCGAGGCAATCTCGGCTAGCGACGCCATCGTCGCGCCACGACGCTTCAGGGGGAGATGGGCTAAATGGCGGGTTAGGTAGATAGATAGAAGGCGCCGGTCGTGATGATCATTCAACTTGTCGGGTTTGCTTTGATGCCACAGCGCTGACGCACCCCGACACTGTGAACACACAAGCGGATTTGGCGCAAAGACGTTGACTGTTTCATGGAGTGTATGAGCCCGCATCCGGGAAGGGGGGGGGGGGGGGGG
>LUFD01000715.1:16551-33677 GCA_003025255.1 Cordyceps pruinosa
GGGCGCACAGTCAAATGTTCAGGGTACTTCCTTGCGAGAGAGAAAGTGGCAATAGCCGTGCCGAAATAACCGAAACATCCTTTCATCGCTTGGAATTAAAGTGCCGCGTCCTCTGTCAAAAACCCTCTTCACTTCAAATTGGCCACCCAGTCGGATGGTAGCCTGATAGGTCCGGCTATCGAAGCGGCCCCGAGAAACGGCGCACATGATTGGCTTCTCTCTTGGCGCTCGCGCCGTCTTTGCCCAGACTGCCGGTCTCCTGGTATTCTGGCCTGTGGGGTGCTGCCTGGTATACATTGCTCGCCATTTTGACGTTTCTTTAAAGACTCTGTAGTTGACGAATACTGATCAGAGCGCGTTTGAGAAAGTGACCTACCCTCAACCAACTGGGTAGCCGAGGAGATGGAAATCCAACAACTGTTGGCCCAAACAGGAAGAGCGGGTGGTGCAATCTCCCAGTTGTTCATATGTACAAAAGTTTCAGAAACTCAGACTCAAGATTAGACATTCGCATAGTACGTCTATTTCCAGGTGTGCTGCTCAACCGTTTCCTCGCTTCTTCGCTGTAAAGTAGTTCGTTGCAAATTCGCTGCCGCGCTCCACCGCCTTCTTGTTCTGGAAATCGGCCCCACTTTCAGCAGCTGCCGCTTTACAGATCTCTATAAGACCAGGCCACCTCCCCCCCTTACCTTCCCCCTCAGCCCATGGCTTTCACATTCCCTCCCCCTGTGTCTGCTGGACCTCTCGCCCCCGACAGCGTTGTGCGCCATGAGCCGGTCCGCCCACCCCTATTGCGACACTGCCAGCGGACAGCGGACGCTGCACGCCGACTTCCTCCCTTGCGCTCCCCCGTGCAGCGTTGAAGGATGAGCTTTCCAACACTGCTTCCGCGCTAAGCCGCTACTCTTCCATGCTTCAACGTCCCTTCTCGCCGAGTTCTTTGCCGCCAGAATACTGCCGAACCTGACGAAGAAAAATGAGAAGACTGCCAGAACTTCCCGGTCGTTGCTATCCCTCGCGTCGCCTCTGAAACTGCCCATCGCGAAAGCGGCAGATGGCGCATTGCCACGTCAGCTCGAGGCCTGCGACACGGTGACGTGTATATCTCCGCGCTGCCACCCTTCGGACACTTTCCGAATGACACGTGTCCAAATAGGCCTCGCGGTTGCTCTTCATGGCCACGATGCACGCTCGGGCTGGCACCACGTGGGATAGCAGAGCTAGTGGATTGGTCTCGTATTCAGCTGGCTGCAGTGACTGCGACCTGCATTAGCTGCGTCAGCTGGCAAGAGAGCCACCGATGAAGGTCCGGTGATCTGCGACCGCATGGCGAACTTGCCCAAATCTGCCTCGGTCGCTCTCCACGGCCACGATGCACGCTCGTCAATGGCTGGCACTGCCTCGGATAGCAGAGCTAGTGGATAGCGTCGGTTTCAGCTGGCAAATGAGCCACCGATGGAGGTCCGTTGATCTGCGACCGCGTGGGGAGCACCTGACCGTATCCTGACACTGTGATTTGCTGTCGCACCGATGCGGCAGTATCTCTGGGCGGCCAATATAGCCAGCTTATTCAGCTCAGCCGAATCGTATGATACTTGCCTTTCGGATGAATGTTTCCGGCACCCTCGCTCGGTTTCCGCGAAGGAAAACGAGCTGTACTGAGATTTCATTGGTAGGGCTTGGCCTTGCGAAGTGGCTTCAATCCCCAGCATTCCCCTTCCTACATTGCGAGGCGCCTCGTTGCTCTTTGAACTGGAAAAAAGGAGGTGTCTCTACGCAGTTGGCTGGCTGGTGCAGTAGCGGCCTGCATGCTGTCCACACCAGCTACCAAGCCACAAGATGATGCGTGTGAACGCAGTAGCTGGTCTGAAAGGCCTAACTCGGTCCGGCTCGTCTGAGCTGCAGAATGCGAAGTTAAATAGCGGCCAGTTCCTCCTGTCTGAGGGCTGGACCTCCGCACATGCTCTCTTCGTTTCCATTCGCATTGTTACCACCAAGTTCATCAGACGATGCCGAGCGCCATGAGCCTCCCCAACTCCTGCACAGAGGAGAGCTCTTCTCAAAGGTCTGGCTGCTCAGCAGAGTCACCGATCTCGATCGCTGCCTCGCCAGCCAGTTCCGTCAGTGTCGGGGGAGAGGAGAGTGCTTCCCAGGGGTCTGGCGTCTCAGCAGACGCACCGACCTCAGCTGCTTCACCAGCCAGTTCTGCTAGCTCCTGTGGTACTTGATCGGTTCGCGGGACAGAAGAGCTCGAGGCCAACCCTGGTCTGGATCGTTTGAACAGCTCATCTTCGGTAGTTGTGGGAGGCACAACCACGATCCCTGCTGAGGATACAGACCGCATTCGGGCGCTCATGGCCAAATACGAGAAGGTAATGAGCGGCGACGGTGTTGCGACTCGGTTTGCTAGCTCCGACACTCATGAAGGTATTCAAAGATTTAGATGCCCTGCAACCACCTACGTTCCGTGGTGGCTAACAAGCTCTCTAGGCGGCCGCAGTGCAAGTCTACCAGGCACCCTCAACCGCGACGACCGAATCGATAATAAGCCAACGAAGCCCGGCGCACCGCAGCGGAAACTTACATCGCGTGGCACTCGACGTGAAAAGAAGGGTCCCTCCGGAGCCCAGAGCCGTATGCAGAAGAAAAGCGCCTCGGTAAGCCGCCGCCAGGCGTATACCTTTAACCGTCTGGGCGGGGCACGACGGGCGGCGAGCGGCGCTATCGAGTATGAAGTTTATTGGGCGCCAACTTGGCTCCCGATCGATCACCTCGAAGGGGATGGCGCTGTCCAGGAGGCTAGAGACTTAGTTGTGGATCTGTTTGGCTTCGAGACGTGGCACACGGAGGCACAAAAGCTAGGATTGTGCCTGTGACTGACACGGAGGCTCTTGAGTAAATTTTTGCATATATTCTAGTTGGATACTATTAATTAGCAGTATACCAATTCAGCTCGAAAAAAACCGTTTTTGCCATAGTAATGTCCTCTCTAGTGTCAGTAGCCACCTTGTCCTTGCGACAACAAATGTCGATCCGTTTCCCTTGTGTCGCATCATAGCTGCGTTTCCGCTTATTTGGTACTATTTGACCCAGTGCACGTCGGGGCGGCTACACGAGTAATGATCTCTCGAAATCTATGATCATGAGGCGATTCGTTTCAGGGTTAAACAGCATATTACTTTGCCGCAAATCCTTGTGGATAACGCCTGCTTCATGTATGGAGCGAAGGGATTGCAGCGTTTTATCCGCGAGCGACCTCCTAACATAACGCGCCGCATCAAAATGATCCAGCTTGTAGCCTCCCTAAGATAAAAACAACATGTGCACGATATACACACGATGGTAATAATAGTATATCTTGTTCATCTGCTGTAGATCAATAGTCCCTAGGAAGACAGGTATACTGATGCCTTGTAGTGGGCTCAGGCGCTCGTAGACGGCGGTTTCGTGCTGAAGATCTTTGATAAACGCGCGCACCGTTCCTTTGCAGACGAAGACGTACCCGTAGGCGACCAGGGTGACGCGGAACAGAGCTCCGCGTGCACCGCCTTCACCTAGAGGTGTCACTCCGATGTCCAATGATTCGTTCAGCTGCTGGGTCAATAACCGGAGCCACATGCCGTGGCTAACAGGGTGAAGGCCGCGCGATCGACCGCCGATATAACCTGAAGGCCTGCAATGAAGTTTTGCATTTGGACAAGACATATCGAGGACGGTCCCTTTCACAAGTCCCGCAAGGCATTTCTGTGTGCAGTACTGCTCGGCCCGCTCTGCGCTACGCTTGGATGAACCACTTGAGCGTTGAGCCTGGATTCTCTGACTCCGCCTTGGTCCCTGCGTTTGAACGCCCGCCCGCCGTTCTGCTGGGCTAGGTGTCTCTGGAGGACGTGGCCCTACCTCATCGTCCGATGACTCTGACGAATGTGTTCTTGCCGGCTGATTAAGTGGTTCATCGTAGATGATTGGTACTCGATCGAACCGAAACGGATATGGCGATCGATCTGTACCCTCGTACGTTGTTGGCGCGTAATCTGAGTCACCCGGTGCGGACCGCTCGCCTGCCGGAATGGACCGCAGCGTACTCTCAAAATCTTCCGCCCACGTCTTCAACCCCATTATTACTGTGCGACGCTCTTCTTGGCCGTGTTCGCACCGCGCGCCCGGCCGCCCAAGAGCCTGCAGCGTAAAGGCCAGATACTGTCCAACCGCCGTGCAAGAGTAGAAACTGTTCGGGTGGGCGGCGACCTCTGCAGCGGGCTCAGCCAAGTGGTAGTACAGCGTGCTAGGCTCTTTCCAGTTAACCTTCAGGAAAACAATCGCCTCCCCTGTCGTTAATAGGCCATCCTCACCCCCGCCCTCCATTATATAATGGTAAGTTTGTAAGAGGGCAGCGGCGCTCAACCTCTCGGCGTGGTATTGAAAGAGCCCATTCAGATCTGCCGATGTAGGGATTGTTTTGCGGTTGACAACCTCCTTATAAATATCCATCAGTCGCAAACCAGCCCGAAGGTGAGCGGCCGTCAACTTATGTGGTGCTTTATATTCGCAGACATAGACCATACTACGTCTGGCAGAGCTAGCATCAGATCGATAAACGCATATTTGATCTGGCCGAAGCTGGTTGGACAGTCGCCCGTGGTCTGGAGTTTGCGGAGGCGATGAGACCTCTCGCTCGACAACCTCTTCCGCCACGTCGCTTAGTGCGCTGGGGTGGTTCTCAAATACAATACCGTCGCCGATGTCGTACACATTCCTAACTTGTTCCACCTCTTTAAGTTGTTTAAGAATTGATCTAACGGGATCCTCGACACTGTTATGAAGAAAATATTCTAGACCCTTTTCGTTGGCGATCGGTCGTTAGGAGATCCTATTGCTAAGACCAGACAAAAAGCTTCGGGATTCGAAGAGACGTGTAGTTTCCGGCAATGCATTTTCAAGTACGCTAAGCGCCAGTCTTTGTTGTTCGATGAAGTTCGGCCATGGTCGAAGATTTGTCGGGCATAACTTGTTTCTTGGGTTGGTGATAGAACCCTTCGATGTGAGTGATCTATCTGTTTCGACCACGAATTTCGACGAGACCAGGCTGTGGCACGCACCAATGTACTCGTGTAATGTTGTTGCGCGGGTCTGCTCTTCAGAGAGTTCGGCTCGTTGTTGTGCTGTATCGGCACGCTGCTGCTCTGCCAAAAGCTGCTGTTCAGACTCTTCAGCCCGTTGCTGCTCTCTCTCGGCACGTTGACGCTCTTCCAAGGTCTGTTTCCCGGCCTCTTCAGCGCGTAGCTCGGCCCGCTTCAGAAGCCTCTCAAGCTCTTCTATTCTCCTTTGGTCTGTCATAATGTGGTGATGAGCTGTCAGCCGGCGCTGATGTGGCTGGTGGATGACTTGACTGTGCTGTCCGTGCATATATTGTGGACGCGTGTTGCCGCGGCGACCGGCACGTGTTTATGTTTAGTGCGTCTACTGGGACAAAATCCCAGAATTTACCCGAAGCGGGGTTCATTGACAAAGGGGGGGCATTCGGGGACGGGGTTACTCAAGGCCTGCAATACCACGTGACAAATTTTGGCACGCCTTCGCCTTACGGCGTTGCAAGTTCGTCTTCTGCCCACCGGTCTGTTGCGACTTCAGCACGCAATTCGGCATGCAACCTCTAGTATTCTTCTTCTATCAGCCATTGCTGAACAACAAGCTTGGCAAGAATACCGATGCTTTTTTGTGGTACAGAGGTGGTTTGGGAGGCGATGCCCAGTAACGCTTCTGCGTTCACTCGTTAAACGTCGGACGAATAGTTTTAGCGTTTCTGCTGATCTGCTGACCATGAGAGTCACAGCCCCGCATAGCTGCTTAGCTGTCTCGGTCTCGACCAAACGTGTATTGGTGCCTGAGTCTACGTCACATGGCAGATCCACGTCAATCTCGCAGCCCAAGCGCGAGCTTCTTCGTATCAAAGCCTCCAGCTGGAGCCTGACCCTGTCCCAAAAATATCTCTTTGTGCTGATATTGAGGACACTCCACGCGTCAGAACATACAACATGCCTGGCTAAGCTGATAACGTTCTCACTCGACACTGATGCTACACCGGCATGCCGTCGATATACGAAACTAACCATACTAATCCACAACAACGCCGTCAAGCCTGCGTCCGGTGGTTAAGATCTTAGCGAAAGTATGTGGCAAAGAGACAGAGGAAAATTGCGTCAGTGCAACGCTTGGTATGGAGCTCATAGACGACAATCAGTCGTATATGGTGAGGTTGTAGATAGTTCGATTAAGGCTAGCTCTCAGCGACTAGGCAAAATCTTCTTTTCTAGCACATCAATGCCATACCCGATGCAGTATGTCAAAGGGAATTATGTCCCTCGACCATAAAACAAACACAAAGCGACACCAGTCAACGTCTTGGGTAACAGAAGGCACGAGAGGTGCGTCAACTCCACGTCAGATTTGACAGACTATTAAGAGCCCGACAGTGTGATCATGACTTCTTGTGTACACATCGATAGGCAGAAAAGCAGCCTTGAGCTGCCCAAGCGCAGAGTGGAGTGCGCCCAACACTAGCGGCCAGCGCTTCGCAAGTTTGCCTCCAAAAGCGGCATCCCAACCGCCAAAAAAGGGCGTCATGTCCGCCCAAAGTCGAGGCACATTTGCTGTGAACCTGCACTTTTCGTGTACACGCGCCACAGGCATGCGCAAGGCGCTAACTCCGGAGAACCCTGATGGCTACATTAACGTCTGGAATTCATTGTTCTAGAAGCTGAGTGGAAGTAGCTTCAAACATGCAAGTCATACATGGAAACGATCCCGTCTGACTACGTGGCTGGCGATTGGGGGCCACAGCATTTCCCTCATGCCAGGAGACAAGTGTGTTGGCCGATGCCATGTCCATCGATATGCGGACCAAGCTCGAAGGAAAATAGCGAAGGTGCGCAACCTGTATAGTCAAGTTTCGGCGGCCTAGATGCGTAAATAAACGACATATCTTATGAACCGCTGGGAACCGAGACTGGCCGATCATTCGATCACTGCTCCTGGGAAATATCAATGCGCGTCTGTGATCACGACGCCAGAGAGTCCTATACGATTCTGTTCACGACACGCAAAGAGACCTCTTCCAAGATGCACATCCTGGGCATGAGTGTGACAAAGGTCCGCACTGGTTGCGAGTACTTGCTGGCCCTTCTGCCCTGTTGGGCCGTGGATCAACGGCAACTACATATGTCATGGCAGAAGGTTGGAGGCCTTCGATGCTCAACAAGCTCGCCCGCCAAGTGAAGCTAACGCAGTTCCTCCAAGCCTCGAACCCGGCCAGAGGCGGGGTCTTGGTGATTGATCGACGGCTAGTCAAGGGCCCCCAACACGGTAACACAGGATGGCAACCCAGGGCCACCCTCGGCGGAGATTAATACCCTCGTCGTTAATATCCTCAGGTGGAAAACCTGAGGAGCGCGGCGCGCAAAGCGCGCCCCTAAACAAATGAAAAACAAGGCTCAGCTTCTCCTGGCCGGGGCCCATGCTCGCCCTGGCTTATCTTAGAGCAAAACCCTGGGAACCGCATGCCCAGAGTGGCGGCCGAGGCCACGTCGCCGACGCACGCCGTTGGAGGCCTTGGCGCGGGTTGGCGCAGCGCAAAGTTACTCAAAACCGTTTAAAGGATTCTTCGCGTCGCGGATGAGCCAGTACATGTGTGTATGCGCTGGTATCAGCTGAACTGAAGTGCCCTTTGCCTCATCTATCGGGGCTCGATGCTCGACGGCCGGCCCGGCACCGGCAAAAGCGTCCGGTGACTGTGCGGCTTTTCATCAAAAAAACGACTACCCACATAAACTGACAAAAAGTTACGCGAAGTGTATCTCAGCTTGGACGTTCAACCCATGTTGGCGGGTGCAGAGCTAGGGTCGCGTGTTTCGTCCTGTCCGCTGACCGACGTCAAAGGGGGTTGAGACGACAGAAACGGCAAGAGTTGCGGTGTACGCGTGAAGGCTCTCCGGAGAATAGCAATCGTGCGTTCTATCCGCGTGTACTGACTAGAAGAGATGTTCTCTCGTCTCCCCTTCCTCGCTCCCAGGCTCGTGGAGCCAGGCCTTGGTGTTTCACTGTAGCAAACCCCCCTGGCGTCTTAATTATGGCAATAAGGCTGGGACAACACAGTGGCGTCGGGTGGGCCAGCGCGGGGAAGCCCCGAGCTGGCTCCTCGACGTCGCTTGTACTGGAATGTGCTTGCGAGTGCAGGTTCGTTGACTCTTTTCAGGCATGATCATCACGGAAACCAAATAGAGACGCTGCGCTAGGCGACGATACTACTTACAACTTATTAGGCTACCCTTCCAGCTGCTGACTGACCAATACTTAGTCATGTACACGGCGGCGCAGCGTGATGCCAATACAGTTTCTCCGACCAGCCAGCGGCAGATCAGAACCTGAAATCTTGGCGCACCCCGGAGTGGCAGGTCGGGCTCGCTGCACGCGCGTCGAAGCCTGGGCAAAGCTCGCCCCCCTGGGCCATGCAGAGCACGGCTCTGGAGTCATGTCATGTTTGTGGCTGCGGGCTCTTCTCGGAACCTCTCTCTCGAGAAAGGGATTCCCGTCGTCTGAACCGCCCCACGCAAGCCTTCTCGGCGAGCACGGCGCAGTGGGCTTGCGTCCCGCCGCATTTCAGGGTGTCGCGCCAGAAAAACCGCAAGTTGAGATAGCTGCGCGCAGCCAAGGCAGCCCTCAGGGGAAAGAGTTCAGGAGTTTACACTTTGGTGGGAACTTGGACCAGAGGTGGAGTGAAAGCACCACATCGCTGCAGCCCGGTGGGTACGAGCTGTTATCTTTCAGCTCAACATGCTCTCGACGTGCTCGAAGGGGTGCTGGTGCTGGCTGGACGGCCCGGGCGAGTTGCTCGTTCAGGCTCTGGTGCAAGGTCATGGGCAGAAAGGTTTGTTGACGTGAAGTCTACGGCGGTGCAGCTCCCATCTCCCGTCGCGCGGTGTCAGTCCCAATATGGATGTCTGTCTGTGGTCGGGCATCGCGTGCAGGGATGCACTAACTAGCCTTCGACAGGGCCCTGTACATGTCGCCAGGTATCGTACGGATTGCGTTCCTGTATACAAGGCATGTCTGTATTACGGAGTACCTACGGAGTAGTGGGCGGCAAGTCCAAAACGCTCTGCGGGGGGGCCTGCGACGGTTGGAACTCTGTCGGCACCGCCCAGCCAAGCCAGCCAGCCGTGTCGGGGCTAGCCCTCGCTTTGGCAGGACTGAAGTCGAGTTGCTGCCTTTGATTCCTCGCCTCCTGCGAGTGGCAAGCTGCATTGTCGGTCAAGCTTGACGCACACCATCGACCCGTTCCCTTGGGCGTGTCAAGGATCAGGATCTTCGGTGGAGAACGTGGGCAAGACAACTGAACGACTGTGGGCAGCCTTGCCAACCTGTTGACGGGGTCGTTGCGCAAGGTGGGCGGGAGATCACTGGCATTGCTTTGGCGGACGCTATGGCTGGCAACCCAGCTTTCCATGATACGATAATCGTCCCGATCTGTGGCCTAGTTCCTGCGCCAGCTGATCTGCTGTACAGCTGCTTCATTGGGCGCGTCGCGATCTAAGCTCCCTCAGGTCAAGATGGAGGCTCATCCACGTCCCGGAGCATCCTTCCTTGCTTTTTGCCCTGCTGTTGAAGCGGAAGTCGCACCAGGAGGTGGGCCCGTGGGAGAGCTCAAGACGCTGCAAGGAATGTATCAATAAGGTTTGTATCAACGTGCGCGTAGGTGGTCCCGAGTAGGTTCACGCCACAACATTGGATAAGACGCGGCCCCTCATGTCAAATAACGGGCGGGCATTGTATAAGAGTCTTTCTGGTGCTAACGTAGCGCCGGTGGCACTATCCCGGGGTTGGGTTTTCGACGAGAGAGAGACATGTGGCCCACATGTTGAATGATCGTGTGTATTACTTGAGACGGAGAGATAGCGTAAGCGCAAGACGAGCATTGCCGGGTCCCGGCGCAATGAAAGAAAGGCGGTGATATACGCGGACAAGTGAGCCTGGTTGGAGTTGTGATGGCTGTAAACTGCCACCCTCGGAGCTGGAGACGGCCGGTGCCAACTGTGAGCGAGTGTCCTTTCCTTTCTCCCACGTCCCAAGAATCCAAATTGCCAGCCTCCAATTGCCTATTTGCCGCCCGCATTATGCGGTGGCGTGCACCCTTCGCCGCGCTCCTCTCCGCCACAGCGCAACGTCCTGGTACCCCTTGTGGATCCTAATAACTGACGGAGGAAAAAAACGAAATGGACATGGGGGAAAAAAGCAAAAACTTGATGATTTAAAGTCAAACTCAGATTTGGCCCACCGAATGCACATCGACATCTGATAGAATGCGCTCTGTCGGGCGCTGTTGGGCAGGGTCGTGCCGCTAGCAGGGCAGACCGCGAGACAGGGGAGGCGGCTGTGGCTGTCTGCCAGAGCAGGGACGGACTTGTCAAAAGTCCTGTTTTCTTGCTGCTTCCCTTGCTGCCCTTGCTGCCCTTGCTGCCCTGGCCGCCCTGGCCACTCGCCTCAAACGTCCACTGGCATGCATCCGCCAACTGCCGCAACTATCCGCATACACGGACACGAAGCATAGGCCGGCGGACAAAAGGGCCGGGCAGTGCGCTCCTGCGACAGAACTGACAGGGCATCGGCAGGTACTCTCTCTTGGATGCCATCTGCGGACGGGGGTGGGCAGAGTGGGTGCGCTGGACGATGCATGAGCGGCCTGCAGACAACAAGATGCATCACAAATGCACTCCTGCCATTATCCCCAAGCCCCTTCTCAGGCTAGCACGGCGGCGTGTCAAACTAGCCCAGTTCAGCGCGGTACTTGGGCGATTGCCGTATCTGTCTTTCGCGGTTGCATTGCCAAGCAACTGGTAACCAAGGCACCGAGCTGCGATGGGGGTCGACGGCCTCCTGCTGCACCCCCGAGATCACGGCCGGTGCCCTTCCTCTCTTGTCTTCCTTGGACTTGCGGGCGGCCTGGTTGGCTGGAGCCTCGGGACCGGCTACTTGGGACCATAGCCGTGCCAGATGATGGAACGGCCTGTTACCCGCCTGGGCCGGCTCCATCACCGAGTTAGGGAGCAAGGGGCACCCTAGAGACAACTGGCCCGAATCTGCACCTGCTCGACAGGTCCGTTCCTGTTCGCCCATTGCGCCCAGTGTCTCTGGGCTCCCGCCGCGCCCGTCTCAGCTTGTCCTTCGTCCTGGTGCGCACTAGCACGGCGCTGCCCTGTCTGCCGGATCTAAGCCAAAGACATGGTTTTCATACGACATGGCACTCGGTACGCCATGCTCCTCCCAGTCCCAGGATGTCGGTGAAACCCCCACCGGCCCTTGCCCGCCTGAGGGTGGTGGGTGGCTTGCTGATCGAACGTCGACCCCTCTGCGTGCATGTCGCCCTCCTCAGCTGCCTCTGCCCCCATTGCATGATGCTGCCGTCATCTGCTCCCTTGGA
Source organism: Cordyceps pruinosa (assembly GCA_003025255.1). Lineage (NCBI taxonomy): Eukaryota > Fungi > Ascomycota > Sordariomycetes > Hypocreales > Cordycipitaceae > Cordyceps > Cordyceps pruinosa. The sequence continues at coordinate 28,022 of LUFD01000715.1, forward strand.
GCTCCTCTGCTGCGCGCTTTCCGGCCCGAAGAGGAGGCGCGGGAGAACTGGCGGTCCCTGCGCTCCGCGCGCTCGCTCGCCGCCTAGTCGCTCGTCCCAACCTCAGTCGGCCGAACCACGCAACCCACGCTACAGTCGACCCGTTCATTGTTGGAGAAGAAGGAGCCTCCACCGGTGCTGAAAAGGTACACAGACTCTGTACATGCTCTGGCCCTCCTGCCCGCTGCGGAGCCCTCGTGGCCGGTAGCAATGTCCCAGATCGCCATTAGTTTCCACACCCACCACATCTCCACCACCACTACGACCTGTTAGACATACCACCATCCCAGTCGAGCAGGCTAGAAGGCCGTGATGAGAGGGCTGATGATGGCTCTTCTGGCGCGCCACGCCCCTGTCCTTGTCCAGCCACTACACGGCAACTACCACTGCTCCACAGAGCTGGGAACCGTTGCCCTGTTCCAGACACCCATCACACAAGCTCTCGTCCAAGTGCCATGAGGAGCAGCTCCTCGCTGTCGCTGGAGCCGGAACCCACAGCAACGATGTTCTTGGGGATCACCTTGGCGTGGCTGCCTTTCGGTCGTCTCTCCTCAACGTCCCCGCTCTGGCTCCTCATGAATCAATCCTCCTCCGTGAGGCCCGCGCGGTTTACTTTGATGGCGTGCCTGAAATCCCCCCCCTTCAACTCTGACTCCCGGGACGAGCGGGCAAAGGCTGTGTTAACGGCCATACAAGCACGGAGCATTCGGAGTAATACTAGCCTCCCTCATCTAGTTTGAGCTGACCCTGGTAGACCAACCAAAAGGCTTGAACCTTCTCTCTGACTTGAAGCATCCCTGCCTCTGCTTCCTTCAATCCCCTCCTATTCACTTCTGAAGCCGTCTTTCTGTCTTCCATTCCATTAGTTACTCACTGCTGACTTGCCCCCGTTGGGACGAGCCAGGCAACCAGGGCAGAACCTCCCCTTCCCGCCTGCATAGTGCATGTAGCTCGACAGGGTTCTTTGCAAAATTACCACACTCCGCGCCACCAGACAACAACACACTCCAACTCGTGCTGCCTGCGTTGGCCAGGCCCATCTTTTCCCCTCCAGGTGACTGCTCTCCATGCCGCACCGAGCGGGATAGTTCTGGATCTGGCAACCTCTCAGCATACATCGCCTGTCTCCATGCAAATGGGTGGCTAGTCTCTCGCCATTTGTTCTCTTTCGGGATGCCGTGGCCGCTCTCCATCTCTCCGTGATCGAAGGCTTTCAGATTGCTCGAATCGGCCCGTCACCCCAGCACACAGCCAGGGAGCAATCTAAGACAGACCTGTTAACTCGCTCACGTATCGACAGGTTTATCACATCTCACAGCTTCAGGGTTCCCATGCTCTCTTGAGTCACCAAGCTATAGGTTGTAGCAATCCGGCCTCAGCCAGACTAACACGGTGGGCGCTCATCTATCTACGACTGCTGCCCTAGGCGGAGCCGTCCTGCTCTGCCCACCAATCCAACTCCGTTGGCCCCCCTCCTCCTCCTTCACGTCGTCTCGGTTTCTCTTCCGCTTCTGACACGTCTCTTCTCTGTTGAACAAAGTCACATCCAGATCAAATACGGCTGCAAATCTGCCACCGCCACCGCCAGCCCTTTTCTCCCGCCCCTCGCCACCCAGCCAGTCAACAACACCACAGTACCAATCAATTGGTGATCTGCAGCAAGGTCCAACGCCTCACGCACAGTCTCCCTCGGCTCTTAACCCCGCGGGTGTCTCCCATATGAACTTTGCACGCGCACCCTTCCAACTCCAGTGGCAACAATAAAGCCTCCCCATCAACAAGCTGCACCGTGGGAGCCGTATAGTTCACCAGAAGGACGCGAAAAATCACGACTCCGGCCCCCGCCGACTCGCGAGATTAACCTTCTGTTGATTTTGCGGTTCTCCCTGGGATACTGGAACGCTTCCCCGGCAGTCGTGATCGTCTACCACTGTTGGTGGTCAAAGCTGCGCTGCCGTCCCTTCCAAATTCCACAACAGGTAGCAGAGGAGGTGTAGCGCTCCGACAACCCAACACCTCTTTGCATTTCATATATCAGCCTGGTGGTGGGCAACCACAGTATTAACTCGATTTCCTCTCCCACTGACAGCGCTATATTCCTCCTCGCTAAAGCTTTCCCTGAAAACGACATCAAACACAACACTTTACAGTCTCGCGCCGCATCAACAGGATGGTTCGATTTGACTAATTGGGTTTCCGGAAATGTTCATCTATTCCTGGATTGGATTATAGCTCGTGTTTTCTTCGATTACATCTGGTCTCCGCTCTGCACCTCCGGCTGCCGCTGCGTGGCTCGTAACGATCGGAGAGCGAGGGATTTCTGCGAGTTTGGCGGCTCTGGGCTGTTATGCCTATCACTCAACCTACCATATTGATACAAGAATACGACTCTTCGGCCTGCAGGACGATCAGAATGGCAGACAATTATCCGCAATTTCTCTCTTCCATGATGGCTGGCGCAGAAGCGCACGCGGCCATGGGCCAAGAAGAGCTTAACCACCCTTTCCTACCTGGGCCACATATGCCTAGCAATTCTATTCCAATAAACTACCAGAATTTTGGGCATTTCACCGGATTTCCAGGGCCTTCGTTTGCGTTTCAGCCATCAATATCCAAGGGAAGGCGGAAATCTTCCTCGGCAGTTACAACAGATACAGAACAGGTTAAGCATCGCAGGACAAGATCTGGGTGTTTTACCTGTCGGGGCCGCAGAGTCAAGGTAACTCCTCGTCATCATTTCTCCAGCTTATTGATATTAACCACTTTCCAGTGTGACGAAGGCCGCCCGATATGTGAGCGTAAGGATTTCGAAGGTGCTGTGTATCCGCGTACAGCTCTAACTTCTTCTCAGGTTGTCGCAAAGGGGGCAGAGATTGTGTCTATCCTGATCCATCAAACGCCAAGGGGGGCTCACGGCAAAAAGAATCCGCCTCTAACTCGGCTTCAAATCAAAGCCCAACATCGTCCTCCGAGGACGTGGAGCACGATGACACTAAGCGCTCTACAGCACCGCTCGATACGATACCAGACGACGATGAAGATAGCACATATCCAAAGTACCCGCTGAAAAATAAGCTTGTTCTTCAGATATCGGACCGTACTTCCCACGAAAGCCACAGTTTATCGCCGTCTCCCTCTGCCGCAACACCAGACAAACCGTTCTTTCCCGGAAACCAGCAACCTGATTTTAACTCCATATTGATGGAAGATCAAAATCTTTCCAGCCTACCAAGCGATTATCAGCTGCATTTGCAATACCTGTACGAAAATGTTACTTGCCATCACTACTCCCTTCCCAACGACACAGATAACTTCTTTGTTCGTGGTATGATCATCGAGGCATCTAGGAATCAGCTGCTCCTTAATGCTGTTGCCGCCTTTGCTGCTTACCTGCGAGGTATCGAACGACCTGATGGAGAGCTTCGAGACTTCCTGCTTTACTATAACCGCAGTATTACGTTACTTTTAGAATGCTTGAAGCAAGAGCAGACACATGATCTTCCAGTCCTGCTTAGCATTCTGCAGCTAGCAGCAATCGAGGTTTGTTGGACACCTGCGCAAGCCCCTTGGTGGGTAATATCTTAACACAATCCACTAATCAATTTGAATTACAGGAATACTTGGATGATTGGATGAACTTGATGGGCCACCAGAGAGCGGCGTTAGAGCTCTTAACGAAGTTGTTTACGCCCCAGACTGTCATGGAAACACGAATTGGCCAAATTTGCCTAACGTGGTATTCGCGATTCGACGCTGGCATTTCCCTTTCCCGAGCGACGCGGTCAAGGCTTCCGCGAAGCTGGCTTACCGAAGCCGTCACATACTATCGAGAGAAAATCAACCAGGAGCCACATGAGATAAGGTGGCGTGCCGAGGAGCGCTTGATGCGGCTTCACATCATCAGATATGACATGTCTGTATTCACCGCCAATGCAGCAGACGGGACGATAACTGGGTCAAGGTTTTCCGAAGAGCACGAGAAAATCACAGTCCAGCTGGTGAATTGGAGAGAGACATGGGACCCCATGCTCACTTCGCCCAACTATATTGTTCGGGACTTTTCGTGGCGCCCAGCACCGGATCCGGATGACATTGTCGACCCATGCGAACCCGGCCTGCTCTACAACCCGCCGCTTATCAGCTCAACAATGGAATTAGTGGAGTGGCACTCGCTGATGATATTACACAAGCCGCTTGCCAAGACAATTCCGCGAAAAATCATTACAGCGGATCTACTACAGCATGCCTATGCCTTGTGCCGACTGTTCGAGGCGTTGGAATACTGGCCGTCAACGCCAAAGGGCATAGTCGCAACCCTGGGGCTACCTATGGTGCTGGTAGCATTCGTGTTGCCACGGGATATGCGCCATCGAACCTGGCTGTGGCGAAAGTTCGCAGTGTTGGAAACTATGGGGTAAGAGATTGCTCGCTCATATTACAACGTTGGACTAGGCAAATCCTGTCTGACGGTTTTCGATCCATGGCACTATGTCTCTGGTGGTAACCCAATTGCTAACAAGGGGATGGAAACGCAGGTCGATCCGATGTCTCTCATTCCGGTTGAGAATGGCAAACATGTTCCAGGACAACGACGCCACGCGATGGTGGCTGCCGGACGGCAAGGGATTCAGCGGGATGCTGCAGAGCCTCCATGCGTTTGCTGACGAGCGGCATAATGTTTCGGTCGATACACAGTTGCAATACGGACAGATTATTGGGCGGCTGTTTGAAAGGCTCGACTTCCGCGGAAAGCCGGAGCAGTAAACGACAAGGAGGAGTAACGGGAAATTGCCCGTCTTGTGTACTGGTAGTAATGAAGTATCTACAAGTCTCCTACTTATTCTCAAGCAAAGTACCCAAATGCCCGGGTCGCGAACGAGTCTCGTTGGTTACAACATCGGCAAATTAGACAGGGGGTGGAGCATGTCATTGTCAGATATGACAGCCAAGTCGCGGAGCTGACGGCATGAGAAACCTGGGTCCATCTCTATTTCTTTTGCTACATTACCTTGTCAGCAAAGCAGGCCAGCTCACGAAGATAGACACGAGCCCCCCTGCGACAAGCCTGACAGGTCTCTCGTGTTTCCCACCTGCCTCTGCATTCCCCTCTGCTCTCTTCGTGTAAGGTGGGTAGTAGACGCCACATCCCGAACGTCCAAGACTTGATGGTCCCCGACCAGGCTGCACGAAGTTACGAAAGGGGAAGGAGAGGCGAGGGAGAGCAGCGCAGGCGAGGAGGAACTTGACAGCCAGTTCCCCTATGCAATGTCGGTTACCGAGTCCTGTGGGGAAAACGAACGACATGGGGGTGCAGGGGCGTGTGCGCGCGCAAAATGTCTCGTCTCCTCTCCAGGGCCCCTCGGACGTTATGCGCGAGGCGCGAAGCCCTGGTGTACTGCACATCAGTCGAGATGACAGTAGAGCTTTGGTCGCCCCGTGCCGGCCCTTGCTCTCGGGCGCGACGCGCGCGCAGCGATCCATGGGGGTTTCTGGCCGGCCGCTCGGACTCCTCCCCTTAGACACCTGTCTGTCAGCCGTTCGTCGCGATGCTTTGGGTGGCTTGCTCGGGCGTGGTGTTCGCAAGTGCAAAAAACCAGACGCCGCGGGGGGGGGGGGG
>LUFD01000715.1:43590-54975 GCA_003025255.1 Cordyceps pruinosa
ACACTTTCCCCCACCGCCACGTCGCAATCCTCCTGGTGGTAAGCCGGCCACATCGAGCGGAGGAGCGCAACGATGGTCGTCTAGATTCTCAGCCGGTGTTCCGCCCACAGCCAAGCAATACACCAATGCAGACACCGAAACAAAAAAGAATGCGGCCAAAGCTTTCGACACCATGCGCAAGTCGCAGGCCAAGAAGCCCCAGGCCAAGCCTGAGCCGCCGCCGCCCCCTCCTCGTACACAAACTGGGAGAGAGCGCGCTGAGGCGTCGTTTGGTGCAAGAAAAGCTAGCCAAGCAAGCCGGCCGGCAAACGAGTATGACCCTTCCCACCGGAAACCGGCACCGCAACATTACGACATTGGGTCGCAGCCGCAACCTCCCATGCCAGACCCCTTGAGTCAGTTTAGAGACAATGAGGCACAGTCGGATGCTCGCTATCACTCGCAGTACACCACGCACGGGGGAGAAAAGATGGACCCTTTCGAAGGCCTCCAGAGGACCCCCAGCATGAGGAATACAGGGGATGACACTCCTAGACGGCCGCGGGCTGACGACCCGAATAATGGCTCAGCGGGTGCTTACGCGAAGCCTCCTTTCCAGCCACAGGCTCAGCGCACCGATAGTACGTATCGAGTTTCCACGACGCACCTTCGCAACCATCCTAACTATTCTCAGGTGTCGATAGCGCACGCGCCCAGCCAGATCCGGAATCCATGTATGCCAACCCTCCCAGAACATATCCGCACAAGACCTCTCCGCCGCATCAGACACAAAGCAAACCTACAATGTCATCATTCTACTTCGGATCGTTGTCAAGTGTATACAATCCTCAACCAAGCACTTTAGCATCTAGTGGATGCCAAGCTCTACCGCAAGACAGTCCGAAATTCGAGAAACAGGTGCAAGATATGCTTGCTCGGTTGATTGAAGCTAACGACCCCTACCCCTATTCGCTCAATGACCACCACACGCCAATACGAGAAATTGCTGACAAGGCTCGCGATGACAGCTTCAATTTTAAGGTCGATGATGATGCGTTTACCCAGTCGGGTAACAGCCGATCTCCTTCACGGCGACGCCCGGCTCACCAAAACAGCTTTGACAAGACTAACGTAGATGGCATCAACACAAAGTTCTCAAATGAGACTGCGAACACACCATGGAGTTTTACGGCGGGATCCCCCACATCCGACAAACCCGGTGTTCCGCACCCTAACACAGAGTCGAACCCAAATCAAGGAAATGGCCCGTATGGAGATGCGACTACCGCAACGGAAGCGCCAGTCCACGAGACAGTCTTTAACCCTGGTGGCTGGAGCGACAAGTTCGGCCCTCAGACCTTTGTTCCCCAACAGGCACCTACGAGCTCCGCTTCGCCGACAAGAGCATCGCGCACGAATTCGAGAAAGAACAAGCCTGTCAAGTCAAATGCGAACAACCCCATCCTCATTCAGGATAGTGATGAGGATGACCTATATGAATGGTCTGGACGCAGGGCCCAGGGCCAGGATCAGTCGACGGAAAGCCCACAAGAGATGGATATAGATACTCCTCCCGCTGTCCCTCCTCGACCACCCCCGTCCGCCCGTGGCATTTATGTTGAGCCACATAGACCGGAGTGGCGCTCAGACGACGGGCAGCCAGCGGCGAACTCTGCGCCCGCAAGCCATGTCGCAACCCCCTCAGCGCCGCATGTCGGAGGCTCCGAGGACAGCGAAGAATTCATGGCCACCTTTGAGGATTTGAAGAATGTGGCACCATTTGCTCAACCGAAGGGAGGACTGAAATCGTTCTCTGATCTCAAGGACAACCTCCCCTTCGAGTCCAAGGCGTCCAGTGACTCGCCAGTACACATGCCCAAGGTCCAGCCTCTTGTTTTCCCCACGCCGCCTCTTGCACCTCGACCGCCGCCGACCGTCGCCATCGACAGCGTGATGCCCAGCGACAGCTCGTGGAACAAGTACCTCGACGACTTTGGGATGTACCTCCAGGAATGGGAGCTGTTCAACACGCAGGTTGTCGACCACTTTGCGACGAGAAACGCGCACATTCGGCGCGACCGCGAGTCCAAGGGCTACGCGTTCCTGGGATCGCGGTCGGAGAATGAGATTCAGGAGTACATCAGCTGGGTCCAGCAGGACAACGACGTGCGCCGACGATGGAACGCGGCCTGCGAAGGCCATGAGGAGCGGTTCCGAGAGTTTATGGCGTTCCGGAACAAGATGAAGAGGAAGAATGGGCAATAAAGAAACGGGGTAATAGAATGGGGATATCATCACTGTTTGTTCTTCTCATTTTGTAAAGCAAATAACTTGGGGATATGCATGTGCATGCATCATTTACTTCTTTCGTTTCCCCCCTCTCGTGCTTCCTGGCCGTCTGTCACCGATCCAACTAGAAAATTCCGTCGCCCTCTTCGGCCTCCTCCTTCTTCACACCCGAGCTACTTATCTCATTCTTCACAGCAGCGAGCCGACCTAGCAGACATCATGATTAGTATTACCCAACAAAATAACGTATTTTTAACCCTCCTCCTTTTTCTTTGAAGAATCAAAAGGTACGCAAGATCCGAAAGGTACGTACCTCGCTTCTTGACCGGAGTCTGGACGGCTTCCTCGACATCTTCGTCCTTGACGGCCGCCTTTCGCTTCGCTGCTTTGGACAATGTCAGTTCCGCCACCAAAACAAGTGTCCTTCGCGAAGGGATTAGGACAAAGGAACGACGTACCGGCTCCTTTCTTGGGGGTGGAGGCGACGTCCTCCAGATCCTCCAGCGCGGCCATGTCCTTGCCGATTCGGGTCCACTGGTTGGTCAGGGACTTGACGTTGCGGTCCTTCATCTTGATTCCGCCCCAGTTGATGCTGCGTCCCTGCTTCAGCTGGTGGATGATGCGCAGCAGAAGCTCGTACTAGGATGGGCAGGGTTGACGATCAGACGGAGAAAGAGAGGGCACGGGAGCGCGGCGGCGATGGGGCGACATACCTTGGCCTCCTCAGTCCACACGCTTGCCTTGCCCTTGTTGGCGATGGAGACGGTTCCCGGCTCGGCAGACATGACGGCAATTATGGGGAAGGAATGCTAGAGCTGGGAGAGAGGTTTGATTGCGATGCTGAATAGGCGGGGGGCGGGGAAACTGATGTGATGTTGGAGGACAAGAGCTGTGTCTTGAGTGTGTGGATAGAAGGTGGTGGGAAGAAGAAGGAGGACCTTTTTGTGATGCTGAATGTGCTGAGCTGGGAAACTATCTGAGCACAGTGAAGGCGAGGTGAGCTGTGGTTTCAATCACCCCCAACGCAGTTACTAGGTCAGGAAGGTAGTCTGTGCCACCACTGCTGTTCCGGTTTTTATAATTGTAGTTGTATCTGTGATAGGCCAGCCGAAGTCTACGCTGAGATAAAACGGACGCCTCTCACCAAGATCCTCGGCAGTCCTTGCTGTTCCATCTACAAAGCTTCCAGGGATGCGAACTCGGACACACTGAAAATACTACGACGAGGGCATTTTGTAGGAGACATTGCCTTTTAATAATAAAGAGCTTCTGAAGAAGTGAATTTAGCCCCTTGAAATTTGCTACGAGGAGCGCTTTTAGTAATAGTTTGCTGTATAAGAGGGAGAAGAAAGAGGCATGGGGGTTGCGGACTGCAACGTTCGTGAAGACAGGGAGAAAGGAGACGCAGCCCTAGCATCATTGCATTCTAGGTAAAGTAAAATCTGTCGCATTGTGTTTCCATAGCAGCTTACACAACCTCCGGGGACGTGCATCTCAAAGATAAGGTAGGTTTCACGCCCCCCACCTTACCTTCACCCTCAACTTCACCTCACTTCCCTCAACTGACCACATTATTGCACTACAACCAGCCTCTTTGTTTTCCCTTCTTGTATTATTCGTGCGAAGGAGCGAGGTCCCCTCCAAACTTTGACTCCTGCACCTAACACCTGCACCTGGCACCTACACCTACAAGCACCACCATCCACCTCGCCTTCATTTTGTCATACTTTCTCGTGACCAAGTTTATAAAGCACAATAAAACAACCCGACATTTCATCTTTCTCACTCGAAATAAAAATGGCCGGCATTTCGACCGAGGCAAAGTCAGCCTGGAGCGAGGAAGCCAAGGTACGCCACCCCGCGTCCCCCTCCCTCCCGACATGATGACTGTGGTGTCTAACCCCCCCTTCTACAGTTCCAGTTCCTCCTTCGAATTATTGGTCAGCTCCAACGCAACGGGCAGAGCATCAAGTGGGACGAGATCAACATCCCCGGACGCACGCAAAAGTCTCTCCAGCACCAGTGGGCCAAGATCAAGGGCCAGGTGGCCGAGCTGGAGAAGGCCGCCGGGTGCCAGCCGGGCACGCCCGCCAAGGGCAAAGGTAAGTGGCCGAACGTCGCCTGTACCATCGTGGCGCGCGTGCTGGCCTGCCTTTCTCTTCACCCTCTTTGGTGCCCCCTTCGGATGGCTAACGTGGGCACGCTGGCTATAGGGAAAGCATCCGCTGGTAAGCGCAAGGCGGAGGCGCTTGTGACACCTGAGGCGACACCTCAGAAGAAGAGAGCCCGTAAGTGTGCGCCCTTGCTTTATGCTGGAGAGAGCCGGGCTACGTTGTGTTGTTTTTACTCGCGGGCTAATGCAGCGTGAAAATGGTAGCACTTCCGATCGACTCGCCCCTCAGATCCGAAGAGGAAGATTAAGTATGGAAGCATGTACGAAGTGCCTCTACTCTCCGAGGACGAACATGGGAGTTGGGGCGAGAGAAGCGTAAAAAGAAAGAACAAAAAACAAGACACCCATGGAATTTGGGGCTGTTACTGGCTGGACGAAGAATACTTTGATTATCGGATAATCTGCCGCGATGGCATCATGATATAGGAGGGACGTCGGCTACTTGGAGGCCGATGAAGGATAGTGCCTGCGGGCTCTTACTGGTCGTGCTCGCCTAGCAAGGAAAGCGGACATCTAGGATTTACGGGGATGGGAACTAATACTACAAGCATTATTGCTTTGCTCAATATAAGGACTGTGAAGTACACTGGATACTTGGCAAGTGAGCTGCTGCAGCTTTGTCGTTGTACTTTTGCTTGGCCCGGAGTGTAGGGGAGCGGGACTTGGTACCGCAAGCTTGTCTGAATCACTGAACGCATTGTTCTCTGAAGCAGGACAGACAAATAGCAAGTGAGCTGTGGCCTTGGTTTTGGCTTGGTGGTGGTTGCGCTCACATGGAAGCGACACAGGAGCTTGGCCACACCGCCCTCGTTCCGGACCAAGCCCACCTGCCCTTTGCTAGACTACCGCCACGGGAGTTCGCATCATTGATGGCCGGGGGGGCTTGCATACGAAGCAGCACATCTCGGTTGATGCATCACGTGGAGCGGGATGGCATGCAGTAGTGAGAGGCGTGACATCGGGGTGGGTGTGGCGGCGGCGAGGGGTGCGGCGCGCTAGCATGGTGAGGGAGGGAGGCGAGTCATTGCGGCATCGCGAAGATGTGTATTGCTTGTGTGATGTATGGGATAGAATATGGGCAAGACGGTGTTGATGTAAAGGAGGCCAGGGCGGCGGCAACGGCGTAGCGGCGCAGTCTAGGCAACCTTGTTGGTCTCGGGGGGAATATGGATAGACAGGTGGCGCGGGCAGACCACGGCACACCTAAGAAAAGAGCGATCTGCAGGTGCGCATGTGCGAAGGTTAGCTGCATGGCGCAACAAAAGCAAGGTAAGGGAAAGGAGGTAGGCTGGGTAAGGAGGGACAAGACGGGAGAGGCGGGAGAGGCGGGAGAGGCGGTTGATGAGGATGAAGTGTCTGGAGTGCGTCGGCAGCATGGCCGGGTTGCCTCGTAACAAATCTACTGACTGGCAGGGGATGGCAGGGATGGCAGGGATGGCAGGGTCGTACTGGTAATGGACTGTTGTTGAGTGGCTTGACCAGGTGCCTTTGCTTTGTGTGGACAGGCGTTTATGAAGGTGTTTTGGGAGGCATCCACAGTGTACGTAGGTGAGTCCATACCCAAGGTACCTAGTTAGAGCATACAATGGCGATGCTGAGAAATCAACAAGGGACAGACAAACAACCTAGGGGCTATTCCCCAACTCGCGGAATTTTTCTGCATTTTCTCATGTAATATAGTAAACCCCCTCCATTTCCATTTGACGGCCCTGACTCTCTGGTGTGATTGCCCACGCCCACTGGTCTTGGACGGTGATCCACCTCAACCACTTCCTCCCAAAAAGTCGTCGCATCGTTTTTCATCCCCAGACTCTCAACCTCGGCCGCATCACATGGGCTCTCGCTGCCATCCACAGTCGCTGTCCATCTCCTTGCCCAACGCCGCCCTCGTCATCGCCCGCTGCCTCCCGCCCCTGTCTCTGTTACACCGGCTCTGACTTGTCGGGAAAAAAAAAAAACACAGGACGACGACGTTGGCCGCCTCGTTCTCTTTTCTGCCCTCCTGCCTCCTCGACACAACGCCCGCAAGTCATCGCCACGGACGAAAGGATAACATCCCAACAGAAACCCCCGACCGGCTACTTTCGCCGCTGCCTTTGCACATAGGCTGCGCCGTTGTCGCATCCGCCCCCTTCGCTCTCTGCCTCTCTGCGTAGCCACGCAGCCGGCCGACCGCCGCCGCCCTCTGTCTCTTTCTCCTTCGCGACGATGAATGGCCACGCCGCGGCAGGGGCCAAGAGGAAGTCCTCTGGGTCTCCCGACCGTCCGCCCGCCGCCAAGCGCGTCGTCCCCAACGGCGGCAGCTACTCGGGCGACGACAACACGCCGGACGCCGACGTCATGCACTACGATGACGGCTCCGACCTTGTCGACGACGGCGACATGTACATAGGCACCCCCGTGAGCCTCGGCGAGTGGCAGGACACCATCCAAAAGGTCGTCCGCAACGTCGTCGCCATCCGATTTTGCCAGACCTGCTCCTTTGATACGGATCCCGCCCTGACCAGCGAGGCCACGGGATTTGTCGTCGACTCGGAAAGAGGGTGAGTATTCGTCTTGGTGTGGTTTTGCGCCACCTCTCCCCCTTGTTGGACCATGACACGCTGACTGAGAACACACCCCCTCCAGATACATCATGACCAACCGCCACGTCGTTGGCGCGGGACCTTTCTGGGGCCACTGCGTCTTCGATAACCACGAGGAAGTCGACTGCTACCCTGTCTACCGCGACCCGGTCCACGACTTTGGCATTCTACGCTACGACCCCAAGGCCATCAAGTACATGCAGGTCGACGGCCTCGACCTGACCCCCGACGAAGCCAAAGGTACGCAACCGTGTCTGTTGCTCCACGGGCACACGCAGCTAATACCCCCCAATAGTTGGTGTCGAGATTCGCGTCGTGGGTAACGATGCGGGCGAGAAACTCAGTATTCTGTCCGGCGTCATCAGTCGTCTGGACCGCAATGCGCCCGAGTACGGAGAAGGATACAGCGACTTCAACACATGCTACTACCAAGCCAACGCCGCCGCCAGTGGCGGCTCGTCTGGCAGTCCCGTCGTCTGCAAAGACGGCACCGCTGTAGCCCTCCAGGCCGGCGGCCGATCCGACGGCGCCTCGACCGACTACTTCCTGCCCCTCGACCGTCCCCTGCGCGCCCTGCAGTGCATCCAGCAAGGGAAGCCCGTCACGAGAGGGGACATCCAGTGCCAGTTCCTGCTCAAGCCCTTTGACGAGTGCCGCCGCCTCGGCCTCACCCCCTACTGGGAGGCCGCCATCCGTCAAGAGTTCCCCGACGAGACCAACATGCTCGTCGCCGAGATTGTCCTCCCCGACGGGCCCTCGCACAACAAGATCGAGGAGGGCGACGTCCTCGTCAAGGTCAACGGCCAGCTCATCACCCAGTTTCTGCGACTCGACGACATCCTCGACTCCAGCGTCGGCAAGCCCATCAAGCTGCAGCTGCAGCGCGGTGGACAGGACATCGAGGTTGAGATTGAGGTCGGAGACTTGCACAAGATCACGCCTGACCGTTTCGTCTCCGTTGCCGGCGCCAGCTTCCACGACATTTCCTACCAGCAGGCCAGACTCTACGCCGTCGCCGTCAAGGGGGTCTACGTCTGCGAGTCCGCCGGGTCCTTCCGCTTCGACAACACCGACAACGGCTGGATCATCCAGTCCGTCGACAACAAAAAGGTCCCCGACCTCGACACCTTTATCCAGGTGATGAAGGGCATCCCCGACAAGGCGCGCGTGGTCGTCAAATACAAGCACCTTCGCGACCTCCACACCCTCAACACAACCGTCATCTACGTTGACCGTCACTGGTCCGCCAAGATGAAGCTCGCGGTCCGAAACGACGTCACGGGCCTGTGGGATTTCAGCGACCTGGGCGACCCTCTCCCGCCCGTGGCACCCGTCCGACGCTCGGCCTCCTTCATCGAGCTGGACCACATGCCCGACCCGAGCATCGCCAAGCTCATCCGCAGCTTCGTGCACCTCAACTGCACCATGCCCGTCAAGCTCGACGGCTTCCCCAAGAACCGCCGGTGGGGCATGGGCCTCGTCATTGACGCCGAGAAAGGCCTCGTCCTCATCTCCCGCGCCGTCGTGCCGTACGACCTGTGCGACATCACCATCACCATCGCCGACTCCATCATTGTCGAGGGCAAGGTCGTGTTCCTCCACCCGCTGCAGAACTACACCATTGTCAAGTATGACCCGTCGCTCGTGGACGCGCCCGTGGTAAGCGCCCGCCTAAGCAGCGAGCCTCTGACGCAGGGCGCCAAGACCTACTTCCTGGGGTACAACAGGATCGGCCGCGTTGTGCACGGTTCCACCACAGTCACGGAAATTACCGCCGTCGCTATTCCGGCCAACTCGGCCGCCCCGCGCTACCGCGCCGTCAACGTCGATGCCATTACCATTGACAGCAACCTGGGCTCCTCCTGCAACAGTGGTGTCCTGGTTGCCCCCGACGGTACTGTTCAAGCCCTCTGGCTGTCGTACCTGGGCGAGCGATCCTCGTGCAGCCAGCGCGATGAAGAGTACTACCTCGGTCTGGGGACGCCTACGCTGCTGCCCGTGATTTCCGCCATCCAGAGCGGCGAGATGCCCAAGCTGCGGCTCTTGTCCGTTGAGCTCCGCTCTATTCAGATGTCCCAGGCATCCGTGATGGGCCTGTCTGACGAATGGATCAAGAAAGTTACCCAGGCCAACCGCTCGCACCACCAGCTCTTCATGGTCAGCAAGCGCACCTTCGAGCGTGGCAGCCAGCCTGTCTCGCTCCTCGAGGGCGACATTATCCTTACCTTGAACGGCAAGATTTGCACGACCATTACGGATTTCGACGTCATGTACTCCAACACCTCTCTCGATGCCGTGATTGTGCGTGAGAATGAAGAGATTCACCTGCAGTTGCCCACGGTCCCGGCCGAGGACCTGGAAACGGACCACGCCGTGTCGTTTTGCGGCGCCATCCTGCACCGCCCTCACCAGGCCGTGCGCCAGCAGATCAGCAAGCTGCACAGCGAGGTCTATGTATCCAGCCGCATCCGCGGATCGCCTGCGTACCAGTACGGGGTGGCCCCTACCAACTTTGTCACTCACGTCAACGGCGAGCCGACTCCGGACCTGGACTCGTTCATTGCCGCAACTCGCAAGATTCCTGACAACACATGTACGTTGCCCCCCTTTCTCTCAAGCTGCGTTGGACGTATATACTGACAATATCTAGACTTCCGTCTCAAGGCCGTCACCTTTGACTGCGTGCCGTGGGTCATCACGATGAAGAAGAACGACCACTACTTCCCGACGATGGAGTGGATCAAGGACAACTCGGAGCCCTGCGGCTGGCGCCGCGTAACGTACGAGGGAGCTACTGTCGTGAACGGAGAGGCCACGGACGGCGTGCCGCTGCCGGCCGACGATGCCGAGATGGAGTAGACCAAGACTCGACCACCTTCGAGGCTGTGTATAGTGTTTTGTCTTGCGTTTTCTTTTCCGACCTTGTTTGTTTCCACATTCCCCACCGAACGATTCCAAAATTCCCCTTCCTGCATCCTGACGAAGAGTAGGAAAGAGCAGGGGCTTGGCTTGTACAATTTTGTTTGTTTGTTTTTGTTGTGCATTTGGCATTGGACTATGGCGTTATGCGGCTATGAAGGATCTCAGGGGAGATTTCTGGAGCTTGTTCTCTGCGACGCCGTGACATCCCCGGAAGTTGTTCTCGGCTCGCAAGGGACCTGATACCGTCGATAGGTAGTTGGGCACCTGGGCGCATTTGCGAGAACCATTTGCATTGTAGCTTGGGATAGAGTAGACTATATATACAGAGCATTGTCTGCTTACTGGTACTGCATTGCTTACTCTTTTGATAATGTGCGCTGGCCATTCGGGTGCCTGGAGCTGAGAGGCGTGAGGCGCATTTGGTGCTGTCACCTGGTGGTGGGGTAATGGGGCACTTTGCCCCGCAGACAGCTTCCCGTTGCATCACCAATGAGCCAGACTCCAACAACTACTTGCCATTACAAAGGCTGTTGCCTATTCCTCTCTTCCGACATTCTAGAGCTCTGCTGCTACGCCGGCCACTTTCCCTTCACAATACGAAAAAGACTTTCCGAATCGACGCCACCGGAATTCGCGCTGAAACCATGGCTCCCGGAGCCACCTGGCTGGTGAGCGTCCCCCCGGCCGACCGATGGCCGATTCGTTGTCAATGAAAAGCTTCCAAATGACTAACCTCGGCTCTCTCTCTCTCCCAGACCAAAATCAAAGTCCAGCTGAAGCTGGCCATTGCGCGCCTGCGCATGGTGCAGCAGCGCGACGAGCAGCTCGGCAAGGCGCAGCGCCGCGCCATGGCGCAGCTCCTCGAGGCCGGCAAGGTCGACTCGGCCACGATCCGCGTCGAGAACATCATCCGCGCCGACATCCTGAGCGAGCTGCACGAGATGCTCGAGCTGTACTGCGAGCTGCTGCTCGCGCGCTCCGGCCTGCTGGAGGGCAGCGGCGGCGGTGGTGGAGCGGCCCGCGTCGACCCGGGGCTCGAGGAAGCCGTGCAGAGCCTCGTGTACGCGGCGCCCAAGACGCCGGAGATCAAGGAGCTCACGACGGTCCGGCAGCTGCTGGCGGAGCGCTTCGGGAAGGAGTACGTGCTGGCGGCGACGGACAACGCGGACGGCAAGGTGCACGACAAGGTGGTGCGGAAGCTGAGCGTGGAGCCGCCGCGCGCGGAGCTCGTGCAGGGGTACCTGGAGGAGATTGCGCGCGCGTACGGCGTGGACTGGCCGAAGCGCGCGAAGCCGTCGCCGCCGCCGCCCGACTACGACGACGACGAGGAGGGCGGGCGGGCGCAGAGGGAGCTGGAGGCGCCGATCGGCGCGGAGCAAAAGTCGCTGGCGGCGGGCGACGGCAAGGCGGCGGCGACGGCGGCGCGGCGGCGGCCGC